>PVHP010006113.1:0-37368 GCA_004024765.1 Zapus hudsonius
AACACTTTCTTTTCTGTGGAAAATATTAGTCTTTTGTAGTAATCTAATCAGACAATTTCAGTTTATGTTACTTGTGTTTCATCGTGTTTACTTTTCTAATAACTATAATTATTCTCAGACTGACGCTACATTTTTCTCCTAGAATTGATGTGCTTAAATTGAAAAAATCCAATTGAATAAGAGCATGTAACGAGAAAAAGTAATCCATCGTTATTAAAAAAGGCAGCTTACCTTTATCTGGGTGTTAAATAGTACAAATCCACGAGAGCCAGTGCATGTTTTGAAGTTAAAACGAAGGGCATTACCAAGGCTGAAGTGGATTTGTCCCAGAATTATATGTATTACTTCAGAAATAGGTTATTATATCTAGGAGGGGGTGAGAGGAAATAGGAAGGCATGTAATGAGAGAAGGGGCATTTTATTTTTTATATACTTGAATGAAATACTTTTGCTTTAGAATTTTATGCAAAACATATCAATCTAATCCAAATGAATGAACTAAATGATGGATTTTGCCAAATTTATGAAGCAGGGTCTGATTTCTGGAAGGAAGCTAGGGATGATGCATTTGACTGATAGCACAGAGCCAAGGCATGCTGGGATGGGTCCTGTTTAGCTGGGAACCTATGCACTCTGCCCACAGGACCTGTGTTCCATTCAGTGCTGCTGGCTATTTTTAAAGTGTCCATGAACCATGCCATTCTTGCTGGATGTCATGGTCACTTATATTTGCATGTGTGTGTGTGTGTGTGTGTGTGTGTGTGTGTGTGTGTGTGTGTGTGTGTGTGGTTTGTGGTGCATGCATGTATATGTGCTAATGTAGCTTCCAGCGTGCTTGCCTGTAGCAACCGGAGGAGAATGTGGGTTGCTCTCTTCCTTCACTCACTTGCCAGTTTTTGTGCTCCCTATGAGACTGGGGTCATAGAGGTATGGGGGTTAACATGGGTTTTGGAGACTTGGTGGTCTCAGGCCCTCTCTGGCTTTAATGCTTATGAAGGAAGCACACTTAACCCTTGAGTCATCTTTTTTTTTTCCAGTGTAGGTGACAAAATCAACATACTTTTTAGCATGGCTTTATTTATTTATTATTTAATTTGCAAGGAAAATGTGTGTGTGTGTGTGTGTGTGTGTGTGTGTGTGTGTGTGTGTGTGTGTGTTTAGGCATGCCTGGGCCTTTTGCCACTGCAAATAAACTCTAGATGTACCATCAATTTTTGTATTTGGCTTCCATGAGTCCTGGGCCAGCAGGCTTTGGAAGCAAATGCCTTTAAATCAAATATCCCGATTCAATGTAGTTGTGCCCTTGAATTTATTTATAAGGGAAATGACAAGCAGTGAGGAATAACATGTCATGGATAATAATACTTTAAAGGTTACAGTAAGCATAGTATAATTCAGGCCAACTACTTAAATAATCGCAAGAATTTCATCATAACACATTTTCACCGATTCATTGGACCCCCTAGCCTGGGTCTCATGAACCCACTTGGACTGTGTTAACAATGTATAAATTTCATGCTTTACAGGATGAGATTCAAATATGTGTGTGCATGCGTGTGTGTGCACATGCATGCTCGTGTGCACGTAGATCTCCTATAGAAAGTGGCAAGTAATGTGTCTAGATAAATAGTATTTTAACAAGAACTGTCTTCAGATGAAGTGCCCAGAGAAAACTCATCTTAGTAAATCTTTTCTTAATACTTTTCCCTGTAACAATTTCCTTATGCTTATGACAAGAGGCTCTGTTTTTTTCCTTCCTCACTCATCTACATGTCTGTTTCCTGTTCTCAGGATGAAAATTCAGGGCTACTTTGATTATATGGAAATGATTTTTATTGATTCTGAAACACACTGTATATATGCAGTACTGTTGCCCCAGAACTTGTATGGGGAAAGCTGAGAAATGTGTGTGCTTGTTTCTCATGGATGAAAGCTAGAGATAGACAAATTCCTGAAGAATATGAAGTGCTTAGGAATGTCGGAATTGAAAGAGCAAGGTTTAGAAAAATAACAAAAATCATAGGTCTTTATTAAACCTTGAATAGAGACCAACACTGCTTCACAGGCAGTATCCTAACAAGGTTCCTGGCAGGCACTTATCTGTTCCATAATATTGAATTGAGGATAGCATTTCAGAGGATTTAAGTAACTGGATGAATAACATACATCCCAGGCAACCACTGATATTTACACTATGTCCATACTTTTGCCTCTTCAGAATGCCATGTAGTTGAGTTTGAGGACAGCCTGTGCTATGAAATGACATATAAAAAGTCATAAATAAATAAGTAAATAGAGTTAATGCTTTTTAATACACGAGATTTGTAAATAACTGAATTATATGACGTTTCTCTGTGAATATCTGTGCCTCTGTTTTATTTGGGTTCTTATAAAAAAGCAAAGAATTTTAGGAGGACATTTTAATCCAGGGTATTTGGCCATCTAAAAACACATAGGGGTGGTTCCAGTGGCATTGGGTGTCTGTCACCATCTCTACTTGGGTCACACCACAATGAACCATTTGTGTAAGTCACTGAAGCACCTTCAAGAGGCAAATCTGAAAGTGAAAATTAGCAACTGGAGACAAAGTCACAGGAATCTTCATTAGAGGTGGGGAACGGCATGTGTCAGCAAAAGGGCCAAGGAGACTCGACGACCAAGAGAAGAGCCCAAAGAAAGACAAGCCTCCAGACATGGAGAGAGAATTTCTGGAAGCCAAGGGAAAGGCTGTTGAGTTGTACTTATCTGTTGAATCATGGTTATACACCGATTTCATTGCCATGACCATTATAAAAGCAAGATTCAGAAAATGATGAACTTCACAAATCTGGGCTCATCAGTCAAAGGGATTTTTACATAGACGTTTTCTGGCCTTTCAATGGGACGGTTAGGCCAGGGAGAAGGCATAATTTTCAGATCTAATCTTTTAATTAAGTTATTAAAATTTTAGATTGTCCCTTCAGTTTTCTAAAATTATTAACATTGAGTGAAACCTTAGGCAAAGCCATGGTTTACTATATAGTAAACTCTACAATGAAACTATGTGGCCCAATAAATCCTGCTTGTGCCTGTGGGCCCTCAACACAATCTCAATAAGATCCTTGACATCTGAATTCCTTTGGAACTCTAACCAGCTTCCTGACTTTAAATTTCAAGTGGTATAACATAGACATCAGCACAATAAACTTCAATCTCATTAACCCTTTTCATTGAAAAGTATCATTCACAAAGTGACTCACCATCCTCACTTTTTATTTGAATACTTCAGAATTCTACTGAGTACAGCAGATATTTCCAGCGTTATAAAGACCTATTTGGCATCTTCTGGAATCTTCTCCTTCCCAATCTAAAGCCCATTCTACTTCATATGGTTGTCTGTCTAAAAACATGCATGCATCTATTTTATGTAAGGTGATTGATGTCAGACTCTGAGTATATAAAGAAGTTAGTTCCTCTGTGTGGATCAGACTCTAGTAGGAAATAAATTAATATTTTCCAATATTTATTTTTGGGTTCAAAATGAGATCACTTTTAGTCACTATTGTGTTACTGGGTCTTACTCTTGCTAATTATGGTCTTGCTTAAGGAGGTCTGAACAGTTATTAGCAAAATCTCCCACCCCAGGCTACTGCTAAAACCTTCCTCATAATGCCTCATTCTCCACACAGTTGACTCAACTACTCACATTTTTCCTTCCCTTTAACACTGAGATTTGTTTCTGGACAAAGCTTGTGACTGTTTTCTTGCTTTTTAGAATGCTTTCTCCTTTTCCCTGTCACAAGTCTAGAAAAGCTAGCATTTCTGATGAGACTATTGAGGCCTACACAAATAGGCTTTAAACTTAACCAATGAATGACAAAAAAAGATACTCCAGTAAAAAAATAACCAAGCAAAATGGACAACAATATGTCATATAATAAATAACTTGGTGACTGTATTTGTTGTGATGAAGGTTTCAAGCAACCAGAGGCCAAATTCTAACAAAAATAAGATTTATAGATTCACATCATTAAAAAATATAAGTGACAGTACTCTCTTGAAGCATCACTTAGTCTTGGAACTCAATGTCACGATTCCATTTTCTTTTCGATATCTTTACATTTCTACATGCCTTTGTATTGGTTCCATTTTCAGGCAGTCTGCTATCTAGTTATAGCATAACTTTAAGATGCAATTTCTGAAGTTTAGACCTTTATGTGTGGGTTTAACAGCAGCTGGATCAGCGGAAGACAGGGGGGAAAAGTATTCAAAATAAAACAGAAGAAAATGTTTAAAATAGCTGGGTGTAGTGGTCCACGTCTTTAGTCCCAGCACTGGCGAAGCAGAGGAAGGAGGATCACTGTGTTTGAGGCCAGCCTGGGTTAGAATGAGATCTTACCTTGATGAAACCAAATAAATAAATAAATAAATAATAAAAACAAAAAGGAAATGCAGAAAACACAGAACATACCCTAAAAGATGTAACACATAATAAAAGTCTCTGATTACTTTATGTGTAATTTGAATAATAAAAAATGGAAAAAGCAATTTGGAGGAAGCATGATTAATGGGATACTGGGAGATTATGTTCAAAATGGATAATGTAAACAACTTGTCACATATTTAAAAATCACAGCGAAACTCATGAAGAACCCATATTAGAAGCCAACAAAACACTGTGGTGGCTCAGCTGGGGGTGATTTGGGAGGTAGAGCCTTGCTGGAGGAGGTATTGTTCTGGGGGCAGGCTTTAGGGTGTTACAGCCCAGTTCTTCCTTGCCAGAGATCAGTTCACTCTCTTGCTGCTGTCTTCCACTGCTGGGGAAGATCCGTGATGCCCAGCCTCTGCTCCACCATCTTTTCCCTGTCATCATAAAGCTTCTGTTCAAGACTGTCAGAAAGAGTACACCTCATCCTCCCATCAGCTACTTAAAATATTTTTCTTTGCAAGGAGAGAGAGAGAGAGAGAGAGAGAGAGAGAGAGAGAGAGAGAGAGAGAGAGAGAGAGAGAGGGAACTAAGGCCTCCAGCTGCTGCAAACAAACTCCAGATGTATGCACCACTTAGGTCGGTACTGGGGAATTGAACCCCGGGTTGTAACCCCTGAGCCATTTCTCCAGCACCCCCATCAGCTGCTTTTGAATGTGTGTTTTGTCCCTGAAACAAGACTACAATACCAACATTATGCAGGCAGGAGCACACACACTTAAGCGTGCTCACGTATCATCATAGTCAAACTGCTAGAAGCCAGGATGAAGAAAAAAATTTAAAGCTTAAGGTGAAATTATTAAATGAAAAAAAATTGTGACTTACAACAGTTGATATAAAGTAGATAATAAAAAAAATCCTCTTTAGTTCACAAGAATGACAAGGGAGGTAAAGATCAAATGTAAAACAAAAGAATAAAGTAGAAAAAAAACTAATAATAGAAAGGATGTTCTATTATGTAAATACTTAAATTAATGTACCTGGAGTCGCTGACAGATTTATGCAATTTGAAGAGAAGCCAGAGTATGTACCTGGAATAGATATGCATACAGGACATTTTCAGAACAGGGACAAACTATAGGATACCTATAGAAGCTCATCACAAAAAATATTAAGCAATGGTTAAAAGAGAAAAGATTAAAATAGTTATAGCATTTATTCACTCGCTAAAATAAATATTAGGCTTATTTATATGTAAGAGGAATTATACTTTAAATGTCTATGTAATTATTGAAGATAAAGAAGGACATTTAAAAATGATAGTCACATCCTTATGACACACAAGGATAGTGTCAGAATTTACATATTTATGTAGGCCACATAGTTTTCAAGAAGCTACCATCGGAGTGGGTGGCTCACCTCTGTCTAGCACAGCAGCTAATAGAAGCAGACAGAGAGCTTAGTGTGGACACAGAAGGTCTAAACAGGACAAGGAACAAATTTGACAGGATTGATTTTTCTAGAACAATGTACCTAACAAGAACACAATCATGTTTCTTTCAACTGCACACAGAATATTTATCAAATTAGATTCTGGGGTATAAAACTGTTCAATATATTTTTGAAGGTTGAACTAATTCAGAATCTATGATGGAGCAATCCTCGGCTCAGGAGGATGAGGAAAGAGGATCTTAAGTTCAAGGTCAGCCTGGGCTAGACAACCAGAATTTGTCTCTGAAAGAAAGGGAAAAAGAAAGCAAGAGAGCTAGGAATTGGAACCAACCTAAATGCCCATCACTAGATGATTAGATATCAAAAATGTGGTACATATACACCATGGAATTCTACTCAGCAATTAGGGAAAATGACATAATGAAATTCAAAGAAAAGTGGATGGATTTGGAAGAGATCATACTCAGTGAACTCACACAAGAACAGAGAGACAAGTGCCACATATTCTCTCTTATCTGTGGCCCCTAATCAGGTTAAACTGAACTGTAAGTAAATATGATTAGTGACTCAGGTGAAAGGTAAAGGGGACAGAAGGTAATGGGACAGGAGTGGAAGCAACAGAGGGGGGAGATGTACACAAACCTAAAGTAACAATAATCTGACTCCATAGAATCCTATCTTCTGCTGTACAACAAGTTCTGGAGATAGATAGAGCCCAGGGAGGGGGTGGAAGCCTACCTATGTTACAAAGGATGCTGACCTTTGGCTCCCCGACCCAGTACATAGTTACCTTCCACAATGAGCTGTTGATCAGAGTGACCCACATGGTCCCTAAAATAAGACAAACTTTTGTCACAGTCCTTTTATACCCACCTCAGGCAAAAGATAAGACCCTATTGCTGAAGATTCCAGACTGATGTCACACAACACTGAGAGACCCTGCTGAATCCAGAAACGAAATCAGCTCCCAGAAGGGCAGCTTGGGTAATGCCAGATGGTGTTGCATGAGCTGCCAGGGGAACCAGACCAACGATATCCTGAGAGAGCAGGAGGCATCTTAAAGTTCCACCAACTGATGGCCTGAGAGTGCAGAACACATGCTGTATGGCACAGACAAGCAAGTCAAGAAGTGCTCATCAGTGCAATAGTGGCGTCCAACCTAGGTGGGTAATCAACAGCTGGCTAACCAGCTATGAGATCTGCTCAAAGGCAGGGAACTCCTGACTGGTATGGGGACCCAAGGCAACCTTTAAGAGGGACCAAGAACCCCATCTGCTTTGAGAAGTCATCACTAACCATAGGTCCTCAGAAAGGCTTCACCTGCCAAACGCTCACCAACCTAGCAATATTTGTCTCTATTGACCAATAATAATCTCACTCTCCACTGGAGACTCTGCTTATATTTTTCAGAAAGCAACGAGGACAATGGAACTCCACCAAAGGGACCTGATGTGACGGGGGACACCCAAGCAGGAGACCATTCACCTCAAACTCACCATTTAGAGCCCTAATGCAACTTCTAAGGAAGTGAGATGGCGAGCAAAAGAGCTATTCCCACAGCAAGGCAGATAACCTGGGGAAGGACAATGGAGAGAGGCACCAAGGGTGCCCAAAATTGTTTAAAATACAAATCTACAGACTCTTCAAAACCTAATACCTATGCAAAATATAAACTCACCCACTATGACTCAGGGAAATTTGCGGAAGAGGGGTGGAAAGAATGTAAGAGTCATGGGGGGGAATAACTAATGCATATGAGGGAATGTCATCATGGATTCAATGTCTTTATCTAAGAACCTATGATACGGAGCATATTGTTGTGTTAATATATGTAATTCTAAGCCAATAAAAACATTAAAAATCAAAACAGAAAACAAACAAACAAAAACCCCCCAAAACAACAACAAAAAAGAAGAGAAAAAGGAAGGGAGAGAAAAAGAAATGAAAGAAAGAGAATTCAGAATTTATTCCAAAGAAATGGAATCAATAATAAAAAAACTAACCAAAATCTTATAATTTTCTTCAAATTAAATCACAATAAATTCAAAAACGTTCATGCTGAAATGGGATGCACCAAGTCATGCGGAGTGACAGCTAACGCTGTGCACAGTAGAAAACCATCTCCCTGTATGTCCGGGAGCTTGTCCTGTTTCTCTCTCAGCAGGCTAGAAAACCCTGCAATAAATATGACTGAATGGAACACTGCTTTGAATGAGCTCATATGCTTCCTAACACACATGCTTTCACTGCGTGTTTCAGCTTCCTAATGACATTATACCTCATCGAGACAAGGAACCGTCTACTCTGGTGTAGTCACTGACATTGGAATGCTCTGAATTCAGGAATCCACTGGAATACTCGGGTGTGTTTTTCACGACCACTGTAACAGACTTACCTGGAGTTCACTATGTAGTCTCAGGCTGGCCTTGAACTCCCTTGGATCCTCCAACCTCTCTCTGCCTCCTGAGTGCTGGGATTAAAGGCTTGTGCTGTCACTATCACTGCTGGCTTACCTACTATCTTTAAATAACATAAATTTCTCTCTCAGTTTTCATATAACTTGGAAGACAGGGTGTCACAGGCCAAAATCCATGTGTGTCCAATGCTGTACTCCTCCCTTGGCTCTCCACTGACTAGCTTTGCTTCTCAACACAGCCCTCAGTCTTCTCATCTTCTGTAAGGCTCTCCCACAGGGCTCTGCTCATTCTCCACCATGTCTAGAATCTCTGACTTTTTTGGATACATATATTTCTTTGGCTATGCACAAAGACATTACTCTACTTTTAATTGCTCATGTGATCAAATTGGACCCAGGATAATCCAGGATAATTTTCTTATTTTAAAGATTGTGGTTTTATTTCATTGTCAACTTCCCCTTTAATACATGTTATCAATTCGCCTGATTTTATATTATTACAATTTTAGATTAGTACAATTCTGTACTGCATTTGTAACTCAGGTGTGGTACAAAACCAAGATGTAAATGACAGAACAATGGAATTTTTTAGTGACCAGAATATTTATCTATAGAGGCAAAATTGAGTGATATAGATAAAAGAAAATAAAAACAATTTTGAAACTCTTTTACCATTTTCACAGTGGAAAAAACAAGACTTAGATCATACTAAATAAAGTGCATAGAGCACATCTATGTATGTCAGTTCATACCACTCAGGGTAGCTTCCAACACTATTGGAAGTTTCTGGATGATGATGGCTTTTCCCTTTCAGAGCCCTGCTAGGACTTTCCTGTGGGACTTGTTGAGGACTCCCTCCCTCCCTCTCTCTCTCTCTCTCTCTCTCTCTCTCTCTCTCTGTCTCTCTCTCTCTCATCTATCTATCTATCTATCTATCTATCTATCTATCTATCTATCTATCTATCTATCTATCTATCTACACATACATAAACATGTATGCATGTATATATGGATGTGTATGTATATATACAAGCATACATATAGCTGTATATTTAAGTATGGCGATATGGTGTGTTTGCATGTATGTATGCATGTTTGCATGTATGGAGGTGCATCCATGTGAAGGAATCAGCATGCAAGTGTTTGTAGCTCTCCATCTCATTCTTTGAGACAGCATTTCTTTTTAAAGTATTTTTATTTATTTATTGCAAGCACAGAGAGACAAACACACAGAGAGAATGGGCATGCCAGGGCCTCCTGCAGCTGCAAAGGAACTCCAGATGCATACACCACTTTATGGATCTGGCTTTACATAGGTACTTGGGAATGGAACCCAGGTTACTAGGCTTTGCTGGCACATGTCTTAACTGCTGAGCCATCTCTCCAGCCTGAGACAGGGTTTCTTGCTTAAAGTGAAGCTTGCCAAGTGGGCTAGCCAGTGAGCAAAGTTTGCTTGTATCCACCTCCACAGTGCTAGGATTACAGACAAATAGTCACTATTTCTGACATTTTAAATGTGTACTGGGGTTCTGAACTCATCTTCTACTGAGCCCTCCTCCTACCCTATCGTTGTACATTTTCAGATAGGCCATCACAAACATGCATGCTGAATTTGGTGAAAACCTTCCTGACCGTTTTCAAGTGGTGGTGTAAGAGCTAGCAAATGGCATGCTAATTTATATGAATTAGGAAACCAGTGATTTGTATGTCAATTATGATGCAATAGCCATGCTTTGAAGAGCTTAGAAATCTCTCACACAAACCCAAGGTATTATTATCATCAATATCAACAGTTATGCTTTGTGAGTTTTGATGTGAGCACTGTCATTGCATTTGTGCCTATAAATAAGAAGGGATAGTGTGTGTTATTGGTTATCTACTTAATAGGGCTTAATTATTTGTTATGGGACTTTATGGTATATTTAATAAAATTAATGAGATTTTGATTACTTGAGCCTGTCACTCTCTAGCTAGAAACTCTCTTTGGTGAGAAGTAAAGCAAGATTGTCAGTTTCCTTATGAAAATTACAGGGTTTGAGGATTAGCCAACTGAGAATTGGTGGGTCCTCCTCTAATTAATGTCTTCCCACCGATGTTTGCCCTAATCTCCCCTTTTATTACATTTATTACAGTGCTTCAGCGGGACGTCTGTGTGGCAGGGAAGATCTATTAAATAAGGTTACTGTTCATTAGTGAAGTAGCAATAAAGATCATAATTCTGTATTTGCTACTTTGTTAATTCATTTTAAAGAGCCAACTTGAGGCAAGTACATATTTAAGATGTCATTGAATGTTTTAAAATTCTAGTTTTTTTTTTAAAGCTCCAAACTATACAGGGTTTGGACAAAGACCTCTAAATTCATTTTATCCCCAAACTAAACAATTTCAAAACTTAAATATCTCACTTGGAACTCTTTTAAAACTCCTTTTTCTTCCTTTTGTTATTTTGATGAAATAACTTTTCAGTAGAGTATTGGAATATGTATAGATTCCAAAAATGCTATTTCATTAACTGTTTAACACACTTCCACATTTATTATGAGTTCTTTCAAAATTTTGATCTAATCTTTATAGTGCTTTTCTTTTCTTTCTTTCTCTCTTCTTTTTCCCTCCCTCCCTCCCTCCCTCCCTCCTTCCTTCCGTCTGTCTTTCAAGGAAAGGTCTCACTCATGCCCAGGCTGACCTGGAATTCACTATGAAGTCTCAGGGTGGCCTCAAACTAACAGTGATCCTCCTACCTCTGCCTCTCTAGTGCGGGGTTAAAGGCATTTGCCACCATGCCTGGCTTCTTTTTAGCTTTATTTTTCCTTATTTGCTACAAGATCTTTCTTCCTCAACCCCAGAGTGGGTCAATTTGTTTGCTGTAATTGAATCTTATCCTGGGCTTTACCCATGTTATACTATCTGCCTGATATCCTAACCTCCCTAACCTCTTCCTCTTTCCCCGAAACACACAAATTTACCACCCCACCTACTGAAATTCTAATTCGTGCTTCAAGTCAACTGCAAAGTTCTTTCCTTTCCACTGGTTTCCATAATTACTCTAACTATAAGCAATCCTTTTTCTGTTTGAAATTCTTCAGGACTTACTGATATTTATAACTCAATAATAACCATGTAACATACATTTAATGTGCATGCTTTCTAGGCATGGTGTTTGGCCCTGTGGGTAAGAAAGAGGCAAAATAGATATAACCTTTCAGTCTCATGGGAGAGGCAGATCTTAATGAGATATTACAGTTAGAATAAGACCATGAAAAAGAAGTCCCACTTCACTTTTGAATCAGCCCCAATAGTAAACTGTGAACCTGGAAAAAAAAATAAAGGCGTTTTATAAATCCTTGACTATGTCAAGTCATTTCTACATAAATATTAGAACAAGTACTTGAATCCTCAGATTTTAGTTTATAAATTAAATTGTTCTCTCATATTATCCTAGACTGAAAATTAATTGGACATTTTTATCTACTTCCCCTTATTTTCAAAATTGAATAGGGAAAGTATTTGATTAGGTTAAGCACATGTATAAACATCTTATAGTTCATTTAGGATCAATTTTGTGGGTCACTTCTTATGGATAGAAGTTACCTTAATTTGATGTTTTATGAGCATTCTGTATTTTCATTTCTTTCCAATCAAAACTCAATTTGAAAATGGAGAATTTTTATTATATTTGAAAGATATTTTAAATCTGATATTACAGCATGGACAACCTGGATTTGGTAACCGGTTAAAATGATGAAGAGGATTTTTAGGCTGAAGGAAGCCAAAATCCGGGACCTGTCTGCAGTCTACACCATCCATAGCCAAATCTCACCCCAAATTTCTACTAATCCCTGAAAGAAGCATAGCTTTTAAAGATGTGGTTTCCTTTGATGGTGGCTGTCTTGGCTCCTTGTTTAATTTTGACTAACAGAGTTATTTCGTGATGCTTTTATAACGGTGTATGATAAATCTACCATGAATCTTTTTATCAACAGCAGCCAAAATTAAAAAAGAAAGAAAGAAATAAAAAAGTACAAAGCCATAGCCAAAGCATTTAGAGTGAACTGTAGAATTGTAAAGGTGAAATGGTGCAAATAGATTCAGGAAGACAGGAAAAAAAAGATATGAGAACTATGCTAAAGAGAGGCAAGTGAAAGACAACAGGAAGACAAATGTCTTAGTCCAATAAATTTATAATTTTCTTCTCTGTAACATGTACTTAGGAAAACATCTAACAATCAAGTGGAGGAATATATACTTTTCACCACTAATAATTTATTGAATGCTAAAATTATGATATAAATTTCACTGCCAGCAGGTTGATGTCATATGAACACTAATCACTAAATTTTTTAAAGGCAAATCTAAAAAACCTGTAAAAATGAGATGAAATTTTGAGTAAATGCCATTTTAGTTTCAGTTTCAGTTTTTCTGCTTAATGAATATAAAATATAGAAGTATTAAATATGTTTGGAGCAAAAATGTTTGATCACCGTTTCTTAACTCAGTAATTTTTACTCATGTAACTTATAATATTCAAAATGCCATGTTGAACTTCTAAGTTTTATACATTTGTGATAATTGACTGTGAGAAAAGTTCAGATGGAAGCAAATGCAAAGTGGAGAGAGAGAGATAGAGAGAGAGAGAGGAGGATAAAGAGGGAAGAGAGAATGAAATGTAAAGCTCAAATTGATCAGGAGACATAGGCTGGACAGTAGCTTATTTCCTATCTCAACCAAATCTCCAGACAGGGTAGAACTTGTATCTTAGTTCTGGTTTCTAATTTTCTTTTAAAATACAAATTCAGGTATATTTCAAGGCAATCTAGAGACTGAGTCAAAAAGTCTCAGTATTGTATCCTGAGATATTTGTACCCGTGTTTAGCCTATCTGGAGTATTTGGATGCATGTTAATATTTCTTTAAGTAATATAAAAATTTCATTGATGGACATCCTAATAATGGAGAACTTTGACAGAGGGAGAATGCAGTAATGCTGATTTGTCTCAATCATCTTCAGTTCATTATGTAGCCTCTTTTAAAAACCATTATTAATAAAGTAATATTTAGGATATTAAAAGCTTTCTCCATTTGCAATTTTTTCAGCTACTGTAGTTTTGTGTTGAAATGGGAAACTGTATCTTATGTAGTCTCCATGCCTCCATATTAAGAAAATATTTTGCTATGAAAATAGTCATGAAACTATTCATTTTGTAATTTTGTCTCTCTACTTCCCGTTTCTTGGATGGCCAAAATTATGAAGAATGTGTTACTTCATACTTATCACACCTTTTCAAATCTAGATCACATTGTTACAATCGGGCAACTGTTGCAAAGTGAACATCAGATTTATTAGCAGCTATTTTCACAAAGATTCCATCTAATAATGTTGGTGTACCCTCTGTAATTTATTTGATTAATAATATTTGATTTGAACCCAAATAATGACTTCCCACATATATGCCAGAACTAATGAAGTGTAGCAGAAGAACTGTTCAGATGGTCACCAATAACCCCTGCTTAGTTAATCCTTTAAATAAACTAGAGCTCACAATGTGTCCCTTTGAAGTCATAAATAATGTATATTTTTCTTTTGACTTTTAATAAGCCAGTAGGGTTCATCTCCCAGTCTCCAAACACATATATTTTATTATGGGCCTCTGCAGTTTACTTTAATTAGTGTGTCTGAGTGCTCTGGGAGACTTAGCCCTACTGAAAACAAACAGAGTCTTACCATCTATAAAACATTAGCTCCCTTTGGTTTATCCTGACACAGCGGGGGAGGCTCAGTGAGAAACACATGGAGTAAGTAAACACTCATAATTGCATTAGCATTCTCTGGTGGGTTGGTAATTCAAGCTCCGTTCCATGAGATCCTAAGAGCAGTTAGAACAGGTTTACCCATCTTGTGGTCTGCTGGGAATTTCATCGAATTCCATGTGAACAGAACTTTAAGGGACAAATGTACTAGAAGCAGAGGATGAGGGAGGAGGTTTGCTGCTAAGTAGAAGCTTGGGATCAGCAGTGCCATTTTGCGTTATTTGCAATATAGCCGTGGGATCTGTCATCTCTATTGACCATATGTTCCCATGTCCTTTAGTATTAAAGGTGGTTTTAATAAATTCACTAGATATGTTCACTCAATTGATGATGATCGTTCGATTCAATGCAAGTTAGGTGGTTGGATGCTTGATTAAAATATTCAATTTTCAAATATCTCTTTTGATATCATTATGTTCAAATATACTTGCCAATAAAATCACCATGTGAATTATTGATGGGATTAATGCATCATTTAAAGAGTAATTAATAAGCTCCCCATTTTTAGTAATTTGTATGGACAAAGCTAGCAAAGAGTGTCACTCTCATGATCTTGAATTGAGTAGTCTAGCAATTTCTTTAAGTAATATAAGAATTCCTGACGAATTATTAGAAGAATTCCTGACAAATAATTGTGGAAAGATAACAGGAATGTAAAACATTCCCAAATTGAAGGGAGGGGATTGCCTTGGATAAAAAATGGACCCACATCAGTAGGCACAAATGGTTTGTCTACTTGAACGACTTCGATAGTGAAAAATTGCTCACTTTGCCTATTTTATATAACTTTCAATATTTTGTGTTTTTCATTTTGTTTGGATTTACTTCACCATTTGTTTTTAGTTTGTCAGTGATAATTGTCAGAATAGATCAACTCCTTTTAAGTGCTAGAGTGTTTCTTAGGCACTTTGATGAAAAGACGTCACACTTTTTTGTTATCAGTGGTATTTTAAATTTATTTTTCTTTTTAAAATTTAATTTTACATATATTATAACAGGTGACACTCTTTTATCCCATTGCCCTTTCTCCGGGGCCCTCCTTAGGGGGTTATGGTGTTCACTGTGGGGTCACGAAGGCCTCAGTGAGTCCCTGTGGGGTCACAGGGGACTCCAGTTCCAGTGGGGGAACCCTGTCCCAGGATATTCCTACCCACTCTCACACTGAAATTTTGATTAAAATTATTAGCTATATAGTGTGATGTAAATGGAGTTTATAGTAGCATGCCAATTAACATATAGTTAAGTGATACAATTTGATATTTTCTAATGGAAATATAAAAAGTATAAAGAAACATATGAAGTGCATTTTACTAACATATATTAAGACAGTGTCCAAATTCCTACTTCAACTTGTCATTAGAGATGTATTTTATGATTTTTGTACTACATCTCTGAAATCCAGTGTGTATTCTGTATTTAAAGCACACCTCAACTTAGATTAGCTACCTTTTAGGTACTCAGTGTCCACATCTGGCCAGTGGCTGCCATACTGGACAGCAGGATTATACTTTTTCATGCAGAAGAAATAACTGGATTACTAAAAATAGCTATCATGAAAAATTTTAAGTAATCTACACAATCTGTATCCCCTGTTTTATATGTACTTCCTTAAACATTATCCTTTCTGTGACTGAAATCTCTTGTGAATTTATAAACTGTCATTTTCCCATTTTATTATCTCTTGCCCTAGACTAAAGACATGCCGTGTTTCTCACTGGTTTATATTTTGAAAAGTGCTTGAATGGTAGGCATTAACTAAGAATGTAATTTTTCACATCAATGTTAATAATGGCAAACTATGAAGTTCTCATGAAGCTTGCTTTTTAAAAAATATTTTATTTATTCATTTTCAAGCAGAGAGATACACAGAGAGAGAGATAGAGAGAGAGAGATAGAGAGAGAGAACCAAGGCCACCACCTTGTGGGTCTGGCTTATGTGGGTCCTGGGGAATTGAACCTGGGGCCTTAGGCACTGGAGGCAAGTGCCTTAACCGCTGAGCCATTTCTCTAGCCTGAAGCTTACTTTTTAACAAGCATTGGATGGAAAAGAGTTATGTGGGAATCCTTATCTATCAAGTACTAAAGAGAGTATGTTTTTCCAGTTATACCACACTGTCCATTGTTTCTGTTGATGGAAACTGCAATTTGGGGGTATGTGTTGCTCGAGACAGAAACGCTGTGGAAGGAAAAGTGATGAAGCTTTAAAAGTTATAAGTTTTGAGCTGAAGAGATGGCTTAGCAGTTAAGGAATTTGCCTGCAAAGCAGAAAGACCAGAGTTCGATTCCCCAGTACCCACATAAAGCCAGATGCACAAGGTGGTGCATGTGTCTGGAGTTCCTTTGGAGTGGATGGAGGACCTGGTGTACTCATTCTCTCTCTTTCCCTGTCTACTCTCACTCTCTCTCAAATTAATACATAAAATATTTTAAAAGGAAGTTAGAAGTATTAGCTAAGTAAATGGTAGCAGAATACTGTAAGTTATTCTTTCTCCATGTGTCTCAACCTTTTGAAGTTAATTTTACTTTCCATATAAGAAATATTTTTAAAATTTGTTCCACACTGTTGGGACAGTAGTTTCTATGTAACCTACTACTTAAGAAAAATTTATTCAAAGTACCATTTTATATTTAGGGAAAATATCTAAGAGCAAGTCCTACTGATAGTCAACAAGTAGGGAAATAAAGGAAATCTTACAAGTTTCTAACCAATAACCTGCTTTATATAGAAAAATATTCCCATCTGGCTGTGGTTATTCAGTCTTAACTTATTCTATGACAGCTAAATTTACAAACTATAAATATATGGATATTTTCAAGAAATTATACTGCTAATGGAAAAAATTGTGAATGTTTATGTCTTCTGATGATGCATTTTAAAAAGTGAAATATGCCAGAAAATGTCTTCAAAACTGTTAATAAAATTATTCAAACTATTGCTTTGTTTAATCTGCTGAGCCAATGTCCAGTCAAAATGGATCTTTTCATTTATTAGGTTTTTTTTTCTGGCTAAAATTCTCTAAGGCTATAATTGATGTCACATTTAAGAAAATTTGAAGTCAGGTATGGTGGCGCATGCCTTTAATCCTAGCACTCGGGAGACAGAGGTAGGAGGAAATCCTAGCACTCGGGAGACAGAGGTAGGAGGATCACCATGTGTTCAAGGCCACCCCGAGACTAGAGTGAATTCCAGGTCAGCCTGGGCTAGAGTGAGACCCTACCTCGAAAAACAAAACAAACAAAAAAAAAACAAACAAAAAAAAAAGAAAATTTGATCTTATATTGTTATTTTATTGTAACTTCTTTAAATAATGTAAATTCAATTGTATGCTTAACATTTTGTTTATGACCAAAACTCATGTGAAATGTAAATATACTTTATGTGAATTATATAGACTATGAATAAGTAAATAAATGTGTCATTTTAAAGTGAAAATAGGGCTCATATTTAACTTGTATCAGAGGCAAGGTACCTTATATTTTTCATGTCAATAGTGTATTTTGAAGATCTTTTTACAAATCATTTACATGAGATTCAATACTTAGAGATTTGATAATATTATCAATATTTAATTAAGAAATTCTATAATTTCACAGTGAATAATTGAAATTTATTTTGACTTACCATAGAAAAATTATGATGATAGTCTGATTAGAATCAATTTCTTTGACTCAAAATCTTGATAATATAAATATTTTTACAGCACAAGGTAGCTTTTCTTACACTCTAAGTCATTATGATGGGTCCTATTATAAGATTATTTAAATTGAAATTATCACATGGTGGCATATATTATGATTTCCAAAATTAGTAATCTAACTTTTCAAAGAAAGATTGTGCTTTTTCTCCAATTGATGTCAGCTTCATCTCATGTTAGGATTGTTTCAATTTTCTCATAAAGAAAATCATTCATCTATCAAAGCTTTCAAGATTGCATTTTTATCACTAAGTGACTGACTCTGAATGAGCTCTGTACACTTGTGCCCAGTGATCTCCGTTAGGACTGGAAGCTCGGTTTGCTTTAAAATTACTCAGTGTTCACCTTTTGCCAAAGCTTTTGCCCCCTAAACACACCCACCAGCTTAAGCAAGGTGCCTGACAGACTGAATGGCTGATGAAGAATCCAAAAATGTGCTTTAATCCAGTGTACCTTTTAGTATCACACAAGGTGTTATAGAATAATTGCCATTCGCAAAAGAAAAGGCAAGCACAATTAAAGCCAGCTTTCTAATCCCCCTCCTGGGTTTGGAAGCAGAGCCAAAAGAAACAGTGTTTTAACAGGTACATATGCCCTGGGGGGAAGCCCACCCCGACCACCTAGCTGGTGGGATGAAAAGATAATAGGACTCACTTATATCAGTGGCCAACAAATTGGACCCCAACTGCTGTGGCTGACAAGAGGCCCAGAACTAGTGGGTGGCCATCAAAACTGTGTTTTGTGGCAATGTCTAGAGCAGTGTTGCAGCCACTCAAACGCCTCCTTTCCAGCCTGCATTTCTGTCTTAGAAGTCAAGACATTCATGTCAGTGGGCGAGAAGATCTTCCAGCCAGTGGCTGACATTTGTGTGGACGGCCAGCTCCGAATGATTGCAGGGCAGCCTAGTTGCAAACCACTAATTAGCCTAATTGACAGCAAATGGAAAGGATGACTCAGCTGCGGCAGAAACCCTGCCTAATGGCAGTGTTGTGTCTCCGCTGTTTGAATGAGAAATGGTTATTAATTGCCCCCGGTGGAAAAAGAACCTGCTGCATTATATTAATATTGGGGAAGTGGGGGATTAAAGTTCATAATTAATCTGACTATTTGGATGGCCCAGGCATTCTTGTCAGGAATACTGCCACAAGTTGGGTAATGCGATTTAAACTCTACTATTGCTACACAGGGGATTTGGCCAACAGGTTGAGTTGCAAACCATAGGATTTTCTGAGCACACTAATACTACCAAAATAAACCTGAAGCTGAGGACAAACAAGAGCAAACTCGATCATGGGAACTGAGTGTTTGCTATTGAGGAATGGGAGCTTTTTGTTTTATATTATGTTAGGAACAAAACAGGATTTTTAGTAAATAGAATTTTATTTTCTCTCCCAGGAATTGATTCAGTTGCTGGTTAGGACAGCTGTTCAGTGAAGTGAAGTGTCTCCTAGAACAAGGAAGGAGACTTAAAGGCATTGTAAGTTATAGTAAATTGGTTATATGTTCGGACAAACCTTGGACAAGTAGTTTACTTCAGTTGGATTTATCTTCTTATAGTGAGTCCTTTTTTTTTTTTTTTGGTTTTCATTTTTGGAGGTAGGGTCTTGTTCTATTGCTGTAGCCCAGGCTGGCCTGGAATTCACTATGTAGTCTCAGGTGGGCCTCAAACTCACAGTGGTACTCCTACCTCTGCCACCCAAGTGCTAGAATTAAAGGTGTGCACCACCATGCCTGACACCATCTTATATTGAGAGACACATTTCTGGAACCAATAGGAAGGAAGAAGAATCAAAATCCATCTTCTATTATATAGGCGGCCATCATCTTCTCTTTCCTTATAATTTGTTGAATTTCTTTACTTCTTAATAAAGCTTAGATATTTCCTATGTAGATGAATAGCTGGAGGATTGGGAAAATCTCTGTGTGTCACTTGGGTCTTTGACCAGACAGAATAGTCAGTAACAACCAGTGAGCTGGTATTATGCTGAAAACTTCTAATTCCAGAAGTCACCCAACTTTTAAAATGCATGGGAATAGAAACAGATCCAGTTAAGACTTTTAAAACTTATTTGAGAAAGACCATCAAGGAAGTTAAGGTTGACCCTGTTTTGGCAACTGTAATAACAAATTCATAAATATTGATTTGGTGGTGGAGGAAAGATTTTCTAGTTCCCTAAAAGACACAGAATGGAATGCAGTTATATCATTGGTAATTTGTTTCCGAGATAACAATGACTTGTATTCTAAATGCTCACTTTGGATTAGACCATCAACATGCATTCATATTCCAGAATAGTGACCTTGATTTTTATACCTTTATCCACTCGTTCAGTAAGCAGCCCTTTAACTTGTATGCAGGAACATAGACTTCTCTGAAATTAAGGACCGATGAGCCAACGGGAGAGGAGACTTACTTGTAATATAGTTTTACTCAGTGTATTCCCCACCCTCCTGCAAATTGTGGAAACAATATTGTAATGTAGAAAAGGAAAAGCCAACATCCTCAGGAGAAAGAGGTAGGGGATCACCTTGAGGTCGAGGTCATCCCGAGAATTCCAGGTTATTCCTGAGCTAGAATGAGATCCTAAGTCAAGAATTCAAGCAAGCAAGCATACAAACAAAAATCCAGAAAAGAAAAGGAAATAATTTGGGAACAATTTGTATGCTTTTAATTAGATTCATTAGTAAACTAGGGTTTTCTCAAAAATCTTTGTTTTTCCTATCAGCACAACACGTCTTCACTTATCAAAAACCACTGGAAAATATGGGACCTGTTGCTTTTCGTTTCTCCCTGGCTTCCCAATTGTAGCTAAGTCCCTAGTAGAGATGATATCTGTCAGTAATAACAGGTGATTGTGTGCTAGTGAAGAGAAAAACCATAAGGGAGGTATTGGGGAAGCAGAGTTAATGCAAAATTTTTATTGAGTGCAATTCTGAGCCAGGTGTTTCCATTTCTTACTAATTTTAAGTTGCTCAACTGACCCCCTGACATGCAAGTAGGCTTTTCCCACTATATCTGGTTTGGAAATTTTTGAGGAACAGATGGTACAGAGAGCAAAAATAGTGGATAATTTTCGAAACACAGTATTTTCCCTTCCAAATTGAGCAAGATAATTCTTCCTCTGCTAAACAGAGAAATAGTTCTATGAGATCTTCCATCAATGGCCTTCTGATTACCCGCAGTAAAATAGCAGAGGATACTTAATGGAGGGATGCTTCCTTCTAAGGGGCTTCCCGTTAAAGACTGAGTGGTGCTGAGTATTCACCTAGTTATTCAGTACCCATAGATGCATCACCTCTCTGAGGCAGACTCCTTGCTGTTCACTTACTATGTGGACCAACTTGTGAGCCTGGTGGTGGAGACAGGAAGTGATGTTGGCAGCAGGTTCTGATCATGACCATCTTGCATGTGACAACGTAGCTGATGGAAAAGTTATGGCTCTTTAGCCTTTGGGTCTAAAAACAAACGATGATGTTTGCTTTTCCCATTCTGTTTCCCTTTCCCTCTCCCCCAGATCATGAGGCTGTCAAGTGATCAATATGGGAGGAGAACATGAGTCTTCAGTCTCAGGAATTCGAGCAATAAGCCTAAGAGTAAAAAACTTAGCCAAGCCTTGGACGTCCGTGTTCCAGAGGAGAGAGCTGTGATGGGAGGCAGAGGATTTCCTGATAATCACTAGCCACTGGGTGTGACTAGGATGTATGTCTCTGCTTTGTTTATTTTCAAGGTCTCCATGGAGTAAGGTATAAGGTGTCAGAGGCAGCCTGCAGAAAGTTCCAGACCAGAGTGAGCATATCCCTTCCCAACACCGAGGTCATGTGGGTATCTTCAAGTTGTCCAGGACAGAGATACTTACTCTAAAGGAATGGGCTAACATTCCAGATCAGACCAGAGCTGGGCACAACCGTTCACCAGCATCTCACTGTTGTAAGAGATTTAGGATCTCAGTGAGTCACCCCATACATCCAACCACACAATACTTGTTTCATCAGGTAGCATTTGGCAGTTGATAGTGTGAAAATCCAACCTAAACCACTCAGAGTCCCAGGACACATAGGTACTGTAGTAGCCTTGGGGTCAGTGACACATACCCAAGTGAAACACTGTTAATTTGCGTCACACTTAAGATGTTGGTATAAAGGAATATGAAACCACAAATGGTTTAGAAACTGTCACATTAAACAATGCTCTTCATTGTACATATTAACATCAGTGTTTAGGGATCTCTTAAATTAAGGTGCTGCTAAGAACTTAAAAGGAAACACATTTTGAGAAGAAGCTGAAGGGAAAAAATCAGCAAAACTATGCTAGAACTTACATGGTTTCTTGTTGTGACAAGTTGCAAATAGGGTGATCTTGTCAATGTGAATGAGACTTAGTCTGAGTGCCTATCTGCACACTAGCTGACTATGGTTATTATTATACTTTATCATCCTCAACTTTGTTGTTAGATTGTCTGATTTAGTAGCCTTCATGTTTTTATTGCAATTGCTTTTACTTGACAAGTTAAGTTATTTCATTTCCAGAAAAATTGCCTGGAAGAAAATGAACTGATCTTGGCTTCTGAATAACATGGATTGGTGCCACCAAATATTTATTAATTTATGGACAAAAATACTTAGTCTTATGGTGTCCTGTCTTTCTTGTTTCTTGAGTAGGTTTAAAAGTACTTGAAAATTAGGCTAAATATATAGTTAATTGCATATACACTTTGTAATTCACATATAGTTGAAAGAGAATAAATGTATGTTCAATTACATATAGACTTTTAAATTACATTTATAGTATGATCATAGAAATAGAAAAGTCATACATTGTTCTCAGGAAATACCATAGGAGAATATTGGGGGCTTTCATCTTCTGATGTATACATTTGTGTTGTCTGAATTTATTTCAATAAACGTATACATTAGTTAAAAAATCTTTCCAGTTTTATTTTCACAATATTCCTCTTACTCGCCACTCCCCCCAAAGCCTAGGGAGACAGAATGAAATAAATAAAGAAAATACTGCATATAAAGATTTTTGTATGTTTGCTTTTATCTTTCAAAAGAAGCATAAAAGCAAAAAAAAAAAAAAAGAGGGAGAGATGCAGTCAAAATGGTTTGTTATAGTTCTGGAGGATTAAAAGGCTATTTTCCCATGATAATAGAAACTATCCTGAAAATTCAATCTATAGTCAAAGGCTTCACACTTTTCTAAACCTGTGTATCTCTTAATGAGATGAAAGTAACATTTTACAGTCTCAGGGGTCAGAAAAACAGGTTGAGGTGTGCCGTTACCACGTCGCCTGGGCTTCTTCTCTCGAGAGCTATTTCAGATCTCTGTGGTATGTTTGGCAATACACTTAAAAGATTACTACATAAGCTACTAATAATCTGGCTGCAAGCAATTTTCTGTCTGTCCATCTGGCCACCTATTCTTTCTTTGGTTTGGAAAAAAAAAAACCCCAAAATGAACAACATGAAACTCACCAAGAAAACAGGAAGAAACCACAATTCTCTGCCAAGTCATCCCCCCACTTTCAGAGGGCTCTGGGGGGACCAGAGGGCTAATGGACTCCGGGGTCCATTTTAGCACTAGGTTTTAAGCCCTTTTTCTGGGTGGGATGGGAGGGGACAGGGGGCAGGAGGTAATGTAGAATGCAGTAATTGTGAACAGGTCGGTTACTTCTTTTGTGTTTTAATCTGTCTGCTGCAGCGTTCTAATTTCGATTAGTGAAGACAGATCTCTTTAGGGCACTGAGGTTTGGTTTTCTTATCTTTAGGAATGCTGCTCTGATGAGTGTAGCTAATGGCAACAAATTTTTTTTGCAGTTAGGACAAAGGCAGTGTCCAAAGTAATCAAGCTTTGCTGACGTTGACTTCTTACTGATGAGGCCCATGTTTATCCAGGACTTCTATTTCTGTCAGACTTCACACACACACACACACACACACACACACACACACACACACACACACACACACACCTCCCACAGGAATCTAGTTTATTTTTAAAACCACTGGTGGCTTGGGAATTGAACTCAGGCCTGTACACTTTGTCAAAAAGTGCCCTTAACTGCTGAGCCATCTTCACAGACCCATCATGGTATTCTATTCTTTTTGTTTTCTTTGCCATGATGGTATTCTTTACTCATTGCTAAGGGCCCATTGAGGGAACTGGGAGAATCTCATGTAGTTTAGGGACCTGGAAGTTTAAACACTTTAATCTATGGTAATTCTATCCCTAGTGGTGATAATGTTGCCAAAGACAAGACTTTGGGGTCACACAGATCCATGGACAAACTTCAGCTGCACTATATTTTTAAGTACTTGGCTAAAGAAAGCCATCTAATTCTTTGAGCATTCATTTCTCAGTTCTATGTCAAGGCTATGTGTAGTGTTGTTCTCACTGGATTGTTTGAAGGCTTTAATGAAGTAATGGGTTCCACCAAACTATTAGTTCCTTTCTTATTACCCCTTCCAAAGAGTTTTTGGCCTGAACTTTAAAAGTTTTTTTTTTTAAACTAAATCTTAGTATCCACATTATATGGAGATTTAAAGCTTATTTTTTCTAGTTATTTGCAAATATTTAAGGGAAAATTGAGCATCTGTGAATACATAGATGTTGATTTCCTAATATGTACCAATGGCTGTTCCATATATGATCTCAGCTCACATATCTTAGATCCTCCTGTTGACACACACACACACGCACACAGAGTCACTTTTTTCTTCTCTCTACTAGAGTCTAACAGAATATAAACATATTTAAAAAAGAAACCTGGATAATGAACGAGCTGCCACGTATCTTCAACAGTACTGATGGGAAAGTGGAGTTACTTTTTCAAGCAGGAGCTCTGACAGGTGCACTCACTTCTTAGCACAACCCTGAACAGTCAAGAACTTTCTAAGTTCATGGTTTCTATTACGTATTGCATTCTTTGTAGGTTTAAAAACAGTTTTCTTCCTCACAGTCCTGGAGTCTGGGAAGTTTCACTGTGGTAATAGAATCTGGTTGTTAGTGAGGATTCTCTTCCTGATCACACATGGCTGCCTTCTTGCTGAGTCTTCACATCCCCCCCACACCCCTCACACGCAGTGGGTGGATGCTGGGATAGCTAATGATCTCATCCAAACCTATAACTATTCAAATGTGTCCATCACATTGTAGACTAGAGCTCTTCACTAAATGAAGCTGGGGGCACCCAAGCATGCAGTCCATGACGAATCACTTACACAACAGGGGCATAAAGACTCAACACTTCAGAATGCTTTTCTGTCAGACTTCCTTTGTAGAAAATGATTGTTGATGTTGCTCCATCTCCCAACCACACCTTCCCTTTCTTCCTCTTGAGCAACCTTCCCTCACACTTCTCAAGGTGTGTGCTTGCTTCATGCTCACGACTAGCCTTACTCTTTGTAAGCTTGTTAGCTGTTGGCGCATGGAGGACCTTAGATAGGTAACTGAAGGTGAGCATGTGCAGATGGAGTTCCTGAAGACAAAACTGGCATTTCACACACAGCAGTACACTTCTACTAGAGCAGCTTTGCATAAAGTCTCTGTAGTCAGAACATACATCCAGTCCAACTGGGAGTGAACTTTGGTGTTGGAGCTCCCATGACAATTTCTGGGGCTCAAGTTACAAGCACAAATTCCTTTGCGGTTCATTTACTATTAATTATGCAAAGATTAGGGATATAGGATCTGCAGTTTAAGGTGTTTTATTTTGGAGGCTGTTTTGGAGATGCAGACAGATGAAGTGTTTTGGCAAGATTACAAGGTGCTGATCAAAATATGGTAAATAGTAAAGACCACATCTCCTTTACTCCATCTTTTGCTCTGTTAAGTAGAGGTGGCTTTTTGGGACAAGAAGCCAGTGACAACTTGGTATATTGTTAAAAGTATTAAACGCAAAATGAGGATGAGATTGAAGGTGTAAAGTTCATATTGTCCACTTATCCATTTTCCTTGACTCTTGTCTCCACACCTAAATCACAGAGGACAGTCCACACTCAGTGCTCATGGCCTTTGTTCTCACACAGTCTCCTTAACTGAGGTTTAAAGCCCAATTTTCTCCCCACCCTTCTGACTACCAACTCTGCTGCCTTTTCTCGACTTCTCTTTAGACCCATATCTCAATATTTATTTTGCTCTTCTGCTCTCTACGCCATTGTGTTACAATAATCACTTCAAGTATTTTAATTAAATTGACTCAGTAATTTCTTACCCTGGAATCACCATGAAGAGATGTCCACAGGCCTTGTCTTAGCTATTCAGTAGGAATTAAAGAACTTTAAATCCTGAAATAAGTGTTTAAAATTTTGGCAAATTATTTTTAAATAACTATTTTAAAGGAGAAGATATACGAGTGCACAATAAACATAGAAACATACTCAATATCACAAGTCATCAAGAAAATGCATAATTAAAACCACAGTGATGTCCTACATGCCAATTACAAAAGTTAACTAAAAGGATATGTGTTATGGATTGAATATAAATTGTCTCTCACATGCACATGGGTTGAATGTCTGGGCCATAGCTTTTATTTTTAGCTGTTCTATCAAGTATTTTGGTCACAGGTATAGAAAAGTAACTAACACAGTGGATGATGTCAAGTGTTGACAAAAATGGAAAGCAAATGGTCCTCTCATGTATTATAAGAATAATGCGACACAAATATTTGGAAACATTCAAAAGCATCAAATGAAGTTAACTTTACAGTTACTACAAGATATAAATCCATTCCCATTAATTCAACTAAACATAAAAGAAATGTGGTCAAAAAATTGTACAGGAAAATTCATAACAGCTATATTCTTACTAGCCTAAAAATAGAACCTGCCAAAATGTGATTTAAAGAAGAGCAGATGAACAGATTAAAATATATCTTAAGATATAATATTCCTTAGTAATAAATAGAACAAACTTATTAACACCATGTGGATGAATCTCTAAAATATTTTCCTAAGCTAAAAAGACTAGATCAAAAGTATACCCACTGTGTACTGATTTATATGAAATTATTGGTCATTTTAGAGTGATAGAAAATAGATCTTTTATTGTGTAGGTTCAGAGGTAAGGGCATCGACTATGAAGGGCAACATTTGGGGGAATATTGACTATGGAAGAGTCTATGTGAGTGTACACATTTGTAAAGGTCCATTGAATTGCAGTCTTAAAATGGGTACATTTATTGTATGTAAGTCAAGACTCAAAAAAGTTTATTTGGTAATTAAAGAAAACTCAACAAAAATTAACAAAATTATAGACAAAAAGAAGGTGTTACAACATATACCAATAAAACTCAAAACATCATCACAGAATATTTCAAAAACACATCCCCAAAAGCTGGAATCCCTAGAAGAAATGGACACATAATCTCCCAAAGTTAAAGTGGAGAACATCAATAATTTATACAGACCCAGTACAAGCAATGAAATTTAAGCCATAATGAAAACCCTCCCCACTAAGAAAAATCCATGGACCAGGCAAATTCACTGTGGAATTCTATCAAACCTTTAAAGATGACTGATACCAACTCTTCTTAAGATGTTATACAATATTGAAAAGGAAGAAACACTTCCAAACTCATTCAACAAAACCAGCATTACCCCATTCACTAAATCGAATAAAGAAACAACCAAAAAACAAAAGTGCAGAAGAATTTCCCTGATGATAATAAATGTTAAACTTCTCAAAAAATTATTTTTTTTGCAAGTGAGATTTTTATGATTTCAAATCATTTTTGGTTTAGCTTCCTGCTTAAGTCATTTCCCTCCCCCCTCCATTCCTTACCCCTTTTTCACAAACTCTCAGTTCTCCAGACCAGTTTGCATGGAGTTTACAGTTAACCTTGTTAGGAACCCCACATGAGGGAGAATATGTGGTGTTTGACTCTGTTCTTTTGAGAGTTCACTTAGTAAGATCTGTTCCAAATCACACCATTTTTTCCCTAAATTTTGATATGTCATTTTTCCTTTCATCTGAGTAAAATTCCATCATGTAAATGTACCACAGTTTTGTTATCCATTCCTCCATGGATGGGCATTTGGGTTGATTCCTATTCTTGGCTATTAAGAATTGAGCTGCTATAGACATAGCAGCTCAAACCAAATTCTAGAACAAAATAAAATTATTCATCGTGGCCAATTGGGATTCATTCCTGAGATGCAAGGTGGGTTCAACAAACACAAATCAATAAATGGAATACATCACACATACAAATTTAAAGATAGAAATTACATGATAATCTTAATTGATGCAGAAAATGCATTCGACAGAGTCCATCACGTTTTTATAATATAAATCCTAGAGAAAGTCAGATACTCAAATGAATAAAGGTCATATATAGCAAACCTATGGCTAAAATTATATTAAATAAAAAAGAAACACATGAGACCATTTCTTTTCAAAACAGAAAGAAGACAAGGAGTCCCATTCTCTCCCCACTAATATTTATCATAGTGCTTGAAGTCTTAGCTCAAGCTAAGACAAGAGAAAGAAATAAAAGTGATATGATTGGAAAGTAAGAAGTCAAACTGATCCTGTTTTCAGTTGATTTAATTCTATACTTAAGAGACATGAAAGACTCTACAAAAATTTCCTGGAGTAAATGATTTCAGCAAAGTTACAGGATATAGAATCAACACATAAAAATAAATAGCCTTTGTACATACCACTGACAAACATAGGAAGAAAGAAATCATGGAAGTTGTCCCATTTATATTAGTCAAAAAAATTAGGCATCTTGAAATATACCTAATCAAGAAGGTAAAGCATCCTCTACAATAAAAATGTAAAAACACTGAAGAAAACATAATGAAGACATGAGAAGATGAAAAGATTTCTCAGACATATGGATCTAAGAATTAATATTGAGAAAAATGACAATACTTCCAAAAGCAATGTATAGATTCCATACAATTTCAATCAAAATTCTGGCACATTCTTTACATAAATAGAAAATAAATAGTCTCCAAATTTATATAGAAGCACAAAGGTCTTGGACAGCCCAAAATGTCCTCAGCAAATAGAGTACCATTAGTGAGTGGTATCACCATATCTGATTTCAGGATACACTACAAAACCATAGTAGTAAAACAGCATGATACTGACATAAAATCAGGTACATAGATCAATGGAATAGAATAAAAGATCCAAGTAGAAGTTCTAGTAACTACAGCCACCTGATCATTCGCAAACAAGCCAACAGTTGTTCCTTGGAGAAAAGACTGCCTTTTCAACAAATGGTGCTGGAGAAACTGGATAACAAAACGGGGAACAATGTCTCTAGATCCTCTTCTCTCACCATACACAAAATCAACTCCACATGGATCAAAAACCCAAACCTAAGAAAAAACTAGGAAAAAAGTAGGGATAAGAATAAAAGATGTCGGAATAGGGAAAGACTTTCTAAATAAGACTCTAGTAGCTTAGGAAATAAGAGAAGCATCCAACCATTGGGAACTCATGAAACTAAAAACCTATTGTACAGCTAAGCAACCCACCAGCAGAGTCAATAGACAACTCACAGATTGGAAGAGGATCTTTGCCAGCTGTACATCTGACAGAGTCTCAATACTTACAATACACACAAAACTAAAAATCTGAGCAATAAAACATCAATCAGCCCTTTCCAAACTTGGGGCAGGACATGGAACCGAGAGTTCACAAAAGAAGAAAAACAAACAGTAAACACCTTAAAAAGATGTTCAACATCTTTAGTCATCTCAGGAAAATGCAAATTTAAACTACTTTGAAAATTCATCTCACTCCTGTCAGAATGACTTTCATCAAAAAAAAAAATCAAATGACAACAAATGTTGGCAGGGATGTGTGGATGGAGGAATCTTCCTCCACTGTTGGGAGGAGTGAAGGATTGTACAACCATATCACTATGGTGTATCCACAGAAATCTAAAAGTAGCTCCACCATTTGATCCAGCTCTACTTCTGGGCATATACCCTAAAGACTACACTCTACTAGAGACATACTTACTCAGCCATATTTCTTGATGCTCTGTTCGTAATAGCTAGGAAATGGAATCAGCTCATCAACTGATAAATAGCTAATAAAGGTGTGGTACATACACACAATGGAATTCTACTCAGCAGCAAGGAAAAATGTAATGAAATTTGTAGGAAAATGGATGGACCTTGAAAGAATTGTACTGAGTGAGGTTACCCAGCTTTAGAAAGACAAATGCCACATGTTCTCTGTCATATGGCCAACCCTGAGATGGCCAACCCTGAGATGGAATAGTCTCATTTGTTTTATAAATTGTAGTAAGCATCAGTAGTACTGGTTAGGAAGCTGGAATGAGACTTGAATTAAGGAGATGCAAGAAGGGATCAGAGGAGGGGAGAGTAGACAAGGGGTGGAGGGGCCTGGGGCATCAGGAGGAAGGAAAGGGGAAGATACACAATGATAGAAACTAATGATAGTATGAATCTGTCATAGAAACCTACTCTTTGTTATCTAATTAAAGATATAACTCTCTCAAAAAAGGCAGAGAAAAGGTGAGAGACAGTTTGGGCCGAAGTACCCTGAAAAAGTGGGAACAGTTTTACCCTAAAACCAGAGTCTGTTGCTGTTAAATCCTTGTGCCAGAATTGAAATACCACCCACAGTGAGCTATTGTTAAGGCCCATGAAGCCCCCAAAACAATGCAGGCCCTTCCTTATCAAAGCAGTTGTTTCCCCACCAGAACTACATGGCAAGAGCCCTTTGCTGAGGACACCCCCAAGGCTGCTGTTGAAGTATATTCAGAGATCATGCTGGAACTGACATGGAAGCCAGCTCCCTGCTGGCCAGCTCTAATAGAAAGAAAGCACTATGCACACTGCTGGGGGATAAAAGTCACCATCAATGTGAACAAACAGTGCATCACATAAGCTACAAAAGTAATCAGCAGGCAAGAGGTACCCATAGGTGTAGCAGTGGCACATAGGTTGTAGGGGTAACCAACTGCTGTCATATTGGATATGAGGTCTACTTAGTCAGAGGGAATTCATGCCTGAAAAGAGGGCTCTTACAATCTTTCTGCCCCTCTTCTGCTCAGATCCCTGAGTCATGGGTGGGTGAGTTTTAGGTCTGCTTTACTGTTGAGGTCTTAAGAGTCTGTGAATTTCAGTTTATGATTGTGTTGGGAATCCTCGGTGTCTGTCTCCATTATCCTTTCACAGATTATCTGACTTGCTGTGGTGATAGGTCTATTGTCTATTTCACCACTTTCTCATTGGTTTCATTTGGGTCCTATATGATAGGCCAGGGGTGGTTCATCTCCTGCCAGGATGTCAGCTATCATCCCATGTCTTCTTGGTGGAATTGGGTTATCCATGGCTCTCACTGCCTTCTGAAAAATACAAACAGAATCTCCACTGGAGAATGAGATCAGTATAGGATAAATGAGACAAACTGCTAATTTGTCAAGATTCTAATGGGTATAGCCTCTCTGTAGATCTCTGGTTAGTGGGGGTTTACCATTTATATTCTTCAATAATATTTATATTGGATTACAAAAGCTATTGTAAAATACTTGTATTTAGTTTGATCAATATTTTGCAGGCAGGAATCTAACACATTTATCATATTTAACATATTAATTGAAAGGTTAAATTACAATAACACCAAGGTTACAGAAATAATTGAAAGGTAATTGTTGCATAAACTTTTTTCCCTGGTAACATGCAATTATATGTCTAATCAACCCCAGATAGCATACAGATGACAGACCCTAAAGTAGTCATTATAACAAAATCCAATTTTGCTGTACCAAAATTGGGGTTACTTAGGGAACATGGGTGAGGAGTCACAGGAGAGTGTGTGACTCAAAGGCGGCTGTACCATTGCAAAGTCCAGTCCCATCCTGGACGGGACCACATGTAAGCGGTACCATGGAGACCCTCCTCTAGTTTACCTATTTCCTATATAGGTAAACTAGCATCTCCCAAGATCACTTGCAGCTGACGGGAGAGCAGGAGGGAACAATAGCTGGAACCTCATTTGAGGGTCTTATCTAATATGGTGTCAATAGCTCTATTACCATGGCCATAGACCTGCCTATCACCGCATTGATCTGCGTCAAATATGCCATGGCTACCAGGACACAGCATTCTCTACTCCAAGATGGCATCTTATTATTTCCCAAGGGAAAAAACAACGTATGGCAGTAATTGATAATAATGATTTTCTTACTTTTTAGAAAAAAAGATGACTGTGTAGCATTTTATTCTCTCTCTGTCTCTCTCTCTCTGTAGCTCTCTGTTACATGTGTGTCTGTGTGTGTGTGTGAATGCAACTATGCATTGTTCCTTGCCTTCTGTCTTGTTTGAGGCTGGATCTCTTATTCAAGACAGAAAACACCAGGCTGGCATGTCCTGGAGCTTCCAGAATTCTCCTGCCTTTGCCTCCCGTCTTGCTGCAGGTGGGCTGGTGTTTAGATGCTTGTTTCTGTATCTGGTGTTTTGTGGGTTCTGGTGAAGTGAACTCAGGTTTGAATGCTTGATCAACAAGCACTTTAACCACTGAAACATCTTCCCATTTTTTGAAAATCGGAACCACAATAGATTTAAGATCTTTCAGCTCAGAAATCTCATGTTGGTACAGATTTCACTTCATTCTTGAGAGTATCTGCTAAAACAATATTTTCACCATTATGTTTCTTGAACTATTGGTAGTTTATTTACAGAACTTTGATGTACTGAGCATATGGAAATGGCAGATCCTCCTGGACCGGTACTCTCCCCTGCACTCAGGGTCGCTGAGGCCATGGAACTGTCAGTGCTCCACTTTTCCTTCTGACATCTCTGGCTTAACACCTCTCACTGTGCCCCTTGGGGAATCCCTCACAAATGCTCTTTCCCCATTAATCCCCAATAACTTTTTGAAGCAAGGTCTCACTTTAGCTAAGGCTGACATGGAACTCACTCTGTAGCCCAGACTGGCCTCAAACTCATGGTGATCTTCCAAGCTCTCATGTATTGGGCTTATAGACTGATCCACCATGCTTGCCTAAATCCCCAATATTCTCATTTATGTCTTGCATTATTCTCCTATTTACTTCTAAACTTAAAAGAGCAACAGAAGATAACTAATTTTTGATGTTTATTTCCTTGCAATTGAATGTTTTAACCTCTATGTTTTCATTAGAGTTTGGAACTCACCTTCAGTTTATGGATACTTTAAAAGATCTCCCAGCCGGGTGTGGTGGCGCACACCTTTAATCCCAGCACTAGGGAGGCAGAGGTAGGAGTGAGTTCAAGGCCATGAGTTCAAGGCCACCCTGAGACTACAGAGTGAATTCCAGGTCAGTGTGGACTAGAGCGAGACCCTACCTCGAAAAACCAAAAAAAAAAAAAAAAATCTAAAAGATCTCCCAGCTGCACAAAAACAAATTTCTCCTCTTCTCTTTCTTTGTTTACTTTCCCAAAATGTCAATAATTCAAATTTTATTCAATAGCAGCAGCTAAATGAGGGATGGAACTTTAAATAATTATATATGTGTATATATATATAAAACGTGCTTTATTTCAGTTGATGATTCATAATTTCTAATATTTTATTTTTCTTGCACATAACTTAATATATATGATAACTGCTGAAATGAACAGATGAGATAAAAATAAAGCATTTTACCCCCCTCAGCTACAATTCATAAAGGAGAGGGCAACCTTGATGCCTCCTGTGCTATCCGTAACCCCTTCCCACATGGATTGATCCAGTGTGCCCACCGAGGAGGCTACCAAGTGGATTGGGGATGGAGAGGAGGGAAATAGGAATATAAGCACAATATTTACTCAATCAGTGTATCTAATTTGGGGCACTAAAGATAAAATGAAAAATAAAAAGAAAATAGACCTGGTAAGGGGTAGTGGGGATGAAAGAGTGTGATTTCGGTTCTTTGCGTAGCCAGGCATTGTTATCACATTACATAGTACTTTACATAGTACATTACATACATTATATACATTACATACATTACATAGTACATTACATAGTACATACTTAGGAGACTCAGGTGGGAGGGTCATTGGAGTCCAGAGTGTCTCCTAACAAAACAAAGAAATAAGTTCCTTAATAAAATGAAAAAAAAGAAAAATAACCTGATAATTTTGACAACCTATTAAAGAGGCATACTACGTACGGGGCCCTGCCTTAGTCAGCAAGGTCCTGGCTCATATGCCACTGTTTCTTAACTAAATGTGTGTTGGGGATCTCTGTATGACATAAGTGAGCCAATGGAAAAAATGGATGGATGATATAAAAGGAAATGAATCATCAATGAGACATTCTAGAAATATTTGTTTTCAATCGCTGGTTCTTTGTGCAGGATAGAAGAAAAAAATATCAATTTGCTATGTTTCAAATCCTTATCAATTTTGTAGGACCTGAGTGGATTGAATTGGGAAAAAGTTTGTTTTATTGGAAAACAAAATGCAGATTCCAAAGAACAGAACTTCTTTTGATGGTTATATTTTTAAAAAGCTAGAATTTTCAGAGTTCAAGGGCAGAATACCTCTTGGCTAACCCATTCCTATTTCCCAGGCCATATTTATCTGGGTACAGAGAACGGTTGGCTTGGCTCTTTACTTCTGTAGGCAAGCAGGACAGAAGTGCCACACTCTCAGACACCCTAGAGCTTAGCAGATTTTCTATTAGGTGTTTTGTTCTCTGCAGTCTGACTAAATAACTAAGTTTGTTGCTTAATGATACCATTTAAGAAAAAAAAAACCTGGACTTACAGTTTTGGAGATAGAGCTAGATTCATTCATTCCACAGACAGCTTGTACTCCTCCAGTGATGAGCCCGTTGAGGGCTCTGACTATACTTTATGGCTTTCTAGGGGAGAGTCAAGAAAGTGAAATCTTTTTCCAAATTACAAAACAAAGTGATCATACTCTATGGGACAAGATACATGATGATGGCTATGTTAATATCTCTTCCTGGGATCAGTGACTAGAAATTTAAAGGCAAACATGGGGAAAAGCTATTCAACACGATGATGAGATGGTAATGAAGAATTCTTTTTTTATCTTTATTGCCCAAAATTAGATACATTGATTGACTAAATATTGTGCTTATATTGCCATTTCCCTCCCTCCTTCCCTCCCATCCCCTGGGTATCCTCCTTGGTGGGCACACTGGAACAATCCATGTGGCAAGGGGTTATGGACAGCACAGGAGGCAATAAGTTTGCCCCCCCCTTTATGAATTATCGGTAAGGGGGCAATGTCTCTGGGTAATCTCTCCCACCATGGCTCTTACAATCTTTCCACCCCCCCTTCCGCTCAGTTCCCTGAGTCATGGAGGGTGAATTTCAAGTCTGTGGGTAATGAAGAATTCTTTAACCATATTACTGAGTTAGAACACAGCCACTTTGCTAGTGAGACCCTTGTTATATTCAGAAATTGAAGTTTGATTTGGTGCTTATTAAACACAACAATTGAAGGAAATCCTTGTTTTCATAACTCAATTGTTTGACCCAAGGACACTAGAGGTCACTGTGACGAGTATTTGTGTCCTTTGTATTAATGTCATTGTGGGTAATCGTTATGTCACTATTCCATTAATTTAGTTCAATTACAAGAGTGTTCTGTTTACCTCAATAGCTGAACATTTTCAAAGGAACCCAGTGTTGATCTAGTAGAATAGTTTGCTTGTCTCCACATTTTATGCTTCTTGGTGACTCTCTCTCTCTGAAATATATCTACACACACACACACACACACACACTACTTTGGTAAGTCAGTGGCTTACAGGGAACCATGTAAGAAAGGCATTTTACACATTTCTGCCTGCACTGGACAGTGCGTGCACCTTGCCTCTCCTTTGGATGCTCTTTTTCCTATAACTGAATTCCAGGTTCAAGTTCTAAAGATAGTCTATAACAAAATCAGTGTTAGGAAACAGATTAGCCTACCATTGACAGTCCTAGTGGGTTAATTAGCATCTCTGATGACTGGGAATACTAAGGGAAGGTATTTCCAGAAGATAAGGAGGTGTTCACCAACACCCATGGAGTCCCCAGTAAGGAGAGCGTGGTGTGCCCCAAAGGTAATAATCTGGTAATCAGGGACTTTGGGAGAGTCCAGTTTGACAGAAGTCACACCCAGGTTGTGAAGGCAGTGGGAGAGCAGAGGGCCTGGGGATAATTGGTATTTATTGTTGCATTGTTTTGGATTCCAGACCTTTCCCAGCATAGCAAACCCATGGTTAACTCAGCAGCAGTGGGGAAGCTGTGGGAACAGAACTGCAATTAGCTCTCCCTGGCAAAACAAAACCTAAAAATCTGTGGGCAAAGCATGCTTTCTGCACATGCAACTTTTAATGACCGTTGGCAGGTGAAAACGATACCCCTTCAAAATGAGAACATATCTTATGTTCATACACAATAACCAGGGCTGAGACATTTATCGGAAAAGCTCTAATTATTCATATTGAAGTGAAGAAAAAAAAAGGAAGAATGGGAAAGACAAAACAGGTATAATTAGAAAGCAGATTACTTCTAAGACTGGGATTCAAAGATAAGTGTGTGGTCAGGTAGCTTTTTATTTAAAGTTACAATCCTCAACGCATACCAGAGCCTAACCCTGTTCTCAAACCCTTTCTCAGATAATTTTTTATAAGGGATGATGTTAATGATGGTAAATACTGCCACAAAAAGCTGCGACTTCCAGGTAATTGTAAGTAGGCAAGGCACTTACCTGTTGTGATTTCAGTTTTGCTAACTGGAAAGGTAGCTCCCCTTAGCCTGCATGCAAGACGCTCTGCCTCTTGAAGGTTGGAAACCCTCTGGGGATTGAAACTCTGGAAGTCTATTATGCATTGCAGTAGAACACCTCTAGTACTTTATCCTTTAACACACTCTGCTTAGCATGTTCGTAATAATAAGACAGAGGAAAGTCCATCAGAAGAAGATTAAGGGGAATGAAAGTCAAGAGAGTGGAATCAAGTTCTTAGCCTAGAAAACAGAAGTGTCTGGAGGTAGGAGACTGTAGTTTACAGGAGATAGCCACGCTAGGAAGAAAGGACCAGGGAAGGTAAGGGATGGAGAAAGACAAAGGTAAGAATGAAATTTAGGAAGAATAAATAAGAATAAATTTTTGGATAGGGTCTCACAATGTAGATGATGCTGGCATCAAGCTCACAGTAATCCTCCTGCCTCAGCTTCCTGATTGCTGGAATTGCACATGTGAGCCACTATGCCTAGCAGGGAGACATACTGAAGAGGCAGATGAGGTGTGGGACTTAATCATCCTTGCTTATAGGAATGGGCTGGGTCATGTCTCCCTCCAGCTCTTACTTAAGGGGTCACCTACGTTTGTAAATTGTGCACAGTGCTTGGGGTCAGTACAGAGGTTTATAAATTTAGAAGCAGACGTATCTTTCCATCTTTGTTCCAAAGGTTTTTCCTTCTTTAGAAGTTATGCTTTGAATTTAGAGGCTGCTATGAAAGGAGCTCTCAGGAGAACACAGACATTGTTATTTGTGGAACATGGCTGAAACCTGGGCCAAGGCCCAGAAATTCAGATGCTGTGAATCTCCTAGGGCCTGCTGGGATTTTATGCGAGTTGTTCATACTGCAGACTCAGCTGGAATATATTCTG
>PVHP010006113.1:37468-53227 GCA_004024765.1 Zapus hudsonius
AGAGAGAGAGAGAGAGAGAGAGAAGTCTGCCTTCTCTCTTCTCTTGCTCTCTCTCCTCCCTGAAGTCTAGCATGGCTTTTAAGTTCCAGAAGTTCTTGGAAACTTTATCTTGGTGCTTCTGAAATCGATTTCTCTACAAGGAAAGCTCTCCTGGATTCAAGCTGCACACACACATGCACACACACACATCATATATATCAGCTGTGAGAAGTGCTGAGGACAAGGGGACATGAACTTTGCTGCAGATGATTCCTGTCTGCGCCTTTTTTCTTTCCTTTACAGTGCTGACCTTCTGTTGGTCACAGGAGGGAGCCACAGATTCATGTTGTCAGCCTGGCTGACTGACTCAGCAAGCCCTGGACAAGATGAGCAGTAACTGGCTTAATGCTCTCCGAAGGGAAACAGCAGCAATCTTGGCCAATTCAGGGTTTTAAATTCTTATTGACTTTCTCTGCTCCTAAATTCGGAGGATCTAGAAAGTCGTGGTCCTGGAGCCGCTAAAACCTCAAGTCTATTGGTCTATTGTGAGCCTGCACTGTAGTGATTAGAGCTTTTGCATTCTCCAGGAAAATTTGAGAAGCACCACTAACGGGCATGCTTTAAATTTCATTTTCTTTGTTTTCTTATCTCTTGTGTGTCACCAAATTGAACGTGTTTTTAGCTCCCTCCTCTGCCATCTTGAGGCACAGAGCAAAGGATTCTCCAAACCAGGGGAAGCAGAAAGATGAGCAGTAGACAGAAAGAAGCATCCAGCAGTGCTGCCCATCCTCAGGGTGTCATAGTGGTTGTGCTGGGTACTGTTGGGCAGTGTGCAAAACCAGAGAAAAGAAAGAACAAAATCCCACCTCAGAAACAGGGATTTACTCTGAGAGTTTTATTTTGAGGAATAAGGTCAACTTAATATTGAGAAATGGTGGAGGTAGGATTTGAGGAGGCTGTAAACCCAATGGCATGAGCCTTGGATGGATAGAATGCAAACAAAGGACCAGGGCCTCTGAGACTCTTTGCTTTAACTCACCTGTGAGTTACGTGTTTAGTTTCCCACAATACAGTTTTTGTTTCCTTGTTTGACAATCTTTCCACTTGTGATAATGAGCTTTTTGAGGAATAAGAAACATTTCTAGAATTCTAATCAGTCATATTGTACCAGACTCACATGAACTTCTCACTAATGCCAACTGTAGTTGAAAAAATAGAACTTTCTTTAGAGAAAGATTGAAATTTAACAGTAGTAAAATTTATAAACTAAATGATTATCAAATTTTTCTCTTTCCTGATTAAAAAAATAAACTGTCAGAACTTTAAAGTTTTAATTACATGGAATTTTGGAAGTTAAATTCTATTAGACACGACTATCAAAATTTTCACCGCAACTATTGACATTTTATTTTTGTAAAGAAAAAGGCTAATAAATCATTTAGGGAAAATAATTTGGATGCAAACAAAACATCTGTTTAGGATTTGCTCCATAGCACTTTCTGTGCTTTATTTATTCTTCACAAAAATATAGTGAAAGTCACAAACATTTTACAGGTTAGAAAACAAGTGCCTATGTTAAAAAAAATGTACTTTAGTTTGTAGTGTTAACGTCAGAAGGCCTGGTCAGAACAGGGCCCCGATAACAATATCTATACTCATACTTGAAGAAAAATTCTCATTTTAATTCTCTACCACTTGGATATTGCTACGTATTAATTAATGTTTTGTTTTAACTTTAGAGTGATAGGGTAAAGTGGTCTCAAATAAATCCATATTTTCTACAAATGTCAACTTCACCATAAGACCTTTTCTTCTCTTTTCTCATGGCCATGCTAATTAACTGTTTCAGATTCCCTTTATTGAGAATTCAGGCTGTTAGGTTTTTTTCTTTTAAATTTTCACAGAAAAGAGATGAAATGCAGGTGTCATACACAGGTATTTCATACCACCTTATCAAGTATGATGTGCCCCAATCTGAACTCTAGTGAGCCTCTTCTTCCAAGTTCAATGTTGAGCACTGTTTTGCGACTTACAGGTAGGTGGGAATCACATATGAGGATGAGAGACAGAAAGAGGGACAAATGTGATTTTTATTTCTTTATAGCTCAGATATTCAATTGAAGCAAATGCTTTCTAGATAAAAGAGAGAAAATGGACTTGCTAAGAAACTCCATGGGACAATAAATTCTGTCTTAATCACACACACACAAGAAATATTAATAGAAAGCCAGAATGCTTTCAGCAAGTGAAATATCCTGCTCTTATTTCCTTAAGTTTTTTTGGATCAGTACATCCTGAGAATTAATAAAAAGGTTTAGTTTAACACATGATGAAATGAATTAGTACTAAGAAGAGGAATGTAGGATATTTTATTAAGTAATAAACATTATTATAGCTAAGAGAGTGTTTTTTTTAATGAGAGTGGATTCTGTTTCAAATATCACTGATCAGAGTGACAGCCTAGGGAATAAAATAGTCAATATACTCTCCATGTATAATAGATAAACCTTAAGTTAGACACAAAACAGATCCAGAATGACTTATACAGTGTTTTCCCAGGAGGATATTATATTCCAGGTCCTCAAGCCAGTATTCTAGGAACAAACTTGTCTGAATAATTTAATATGATTTCCACAGGTCAATTGTTTTCAGCCCGAAGTCTGACCTATAAGATAGTCTAGACTATGGATTTTTTTTTAATTAGGAAAGAAAAACTAACATGAAGTTGAAGGACAGTTTTTATTGGTTGTTAATTTATTTGCACTCAAATTTAACAGTTTTCATTTCGCCCACTTTTTATTTTGACAAATTCAGAACTATAAAGAAATTTAAATAAAGCAAAATGTCCATTCAAATATACTTTATCTGTAGTCACCAATTGTTAACATTTTGGCACAATTTTTCCTCCATCTCTCTCCTTATTTCTCCACATGTCCTTGAAAATCCATTTGAAAATAAATTGCCGTCACCACACTTTACTTCTCAGGACTTTACTTCACCATTGACTGTACAGGAAATGCAGGGTTTTCTAATACAACATCATAGAACAGGTATCATACTTTAAATTTATAGCATTGCACACTTAACTACCCAGGTTATTTTATGATTTTTCTAATGGTTTCCTGATAAGAGTCTCTGGGTGGTCTTGGTAATTTTTGCCAATAGCTTAGTAGATAATTTTTCAATACTTCTAAATTTTTCTTTAGAAATTATCCTTTAATGGAATAAAAGACAAATACCCACCACTGGACCCTCGTAGACCCCACATTTCCAGTAGGAACATGTCTTCAACCTGGGAGCCTCCAATGCTGTACATCCATATAGCTCCCAATAAATAGGTAACACCTTATCTACAGGGAATTGTCCTCTGTTCTGGACACTGGCTGGCCCTTGGAGGCCATCTCTCTGCAGTTTAAGTTGTGAGATGTGAGAGTTGAGGGGTGTCTACCCTCTGCTACTGCTTTAAGTTTTTCAAGCGCACCTCACTCTACACCCCGTATTGCATGTTGGGGCACTAAGACTGTATCAGCCAGAGGAATTTTTCCTACACACAGTCCAATCGGGGGGCAAAGAAAGGGGGCTCACATACTGAATTTGTTTTGATTTTCCTTTAGTCTTATCTAAAATAGTTCTCCATTATTTTCCCCTCCTACAATTCTGGCTTTCAAGGCGTCCAGGACAATTTTTTCTTAGATCGTCATGCATTCTAGATTTATCTAATTGCTTCCTCATGGATCTACCTGTTTCTATCCCCCTATGTAAATTGGATGCTTAGTCTATAACCTTGACAAGATTAACTCTAAATCTGATGGCAATGAGATTTCATATACGATGCATATCTGGCATAATATCCTATAGGAGACAAAGAATGTAAGGTTGTTCTACTTTAAGTGATTAGGTAAGGTGCTAACCATATAATTGCTTTTGATAAAAGAAAACAATTTTGTTACTTATAATGAATAATCTGTTGGATGATATTTTGGCACTAGGGCTATCATTTTACAAAACTATATTTGCTAATGACTTCAGTTCGTTTAAGCAATCCTGCTTTGATCATTCAGTGTGTTAGAAACTTACAAAATATTTCTTTTCTTATTCTATAGTTTCTTTACATTTATTATCTTGCATTATTTATAAATAAGACTAATTTCTCGCCAAATTCTACCTTTTTTATACTACAGAGTCATGGATTTACAAACTTCATTGTATCATAATATAGTATCATAGTTATTCTTACAAATGGTCAAATTGTCTTAAATGGTCTATTCAGTCAGAACCCATGCACATTGAAGTTCTTTGATATGAATCACATGCTACCCAGCCAATAGAAGGCTGGCAGCCATCCCTTCTTTACGTTTAGAAGTCACTCATTATCTATGAAGTATATTCCATGCCTCCCAGTGGATGTGGGAAACTCCAGGTAGAATTAAGCCCCGTACATAAGATGAGATTTTTTTCTGAAATATACGTACCTACGATAAACTTATCAGCTTACACACAGAAAGAGATCAACAATGCTAATTAAAAAACAAAAGAACGTGCTTGCTGTTTCTCTCTCTCTAAAAACAAAAGACTATAATACTAGACTCATCCTTTTTGTTCTCATCTTGGTGTGAGATGATGCAATGTCTTGTGGTGAGAAAAAGTGAAGTGAATGATCGCGCTTTATCCTATAAGGTGGCTGTGATATTTGTGCTTTGAGATGTGATAGCAAACCTGGCCTGATTTTCCCCCCTTTCCATAATTTCCTAGATAAAAGATTCTTATTCTAGATTTTAGCAGCTTGGGTACATGCTTCTTTTTGTCTTTCTTCAAAGAGAAAATTGGCCTTTTTATTTAAAGGAAGCACTTTTATGGCTTCTTTTGAGCATGCCTAATATATTAGTTTTATTTCTGTTGCTATAACAGTATACCTGAGGTGGGGCATTTTATAAAGAACAGAGACTTATTTTTGACTCTCAGTTCTGGAGACTGGGAAGTTCAAGAGCATGGAATCATTGGAAGAGCATGGAGGCGATGTGAAGTGGTGGAAAGGGCAGATTCTTACAGTCGATAACCCATTCCTTTCTGGAAGAAAACCATGGACACATTCACAGAAACTTTACCTCTGTGACCCCAAGGTTCCAAGCCCTCCTCTGTCAATGAGCAATCACATGTTCACATGAATTTTGGAGGAGAAATCCTGTATTAGAGACTTAGCATCCCAATTGCCATCCTTACTATTTTTAGGGTTGAGGCCATTGTCATGCAAAGTAAGTGTCACTTTCACACTAGCACTGTGGAGCTGTGACAGTTATGTGAGAGTCAAGATGACTTCTGAGTGACTCATCGGTGTGTCAGGTAGATGACATGGATATGCCAGACAAAAAGATGATTTAGGTCCCAAGCAAGATGAAATAGTACATGGTGACATTTTCTTTTCATGTCACTCAGCATGGCACATACTTTTAGACATATGAGTATGAATTGTTTTATTTCTGGAATTTCCTGCTTAATACTTTTGGACTATTGTTGACTGCTAATCATTGAAACCATGGAAAGTGAAGCCGTGGATAAGAAGGGTCTGAGGCGGTCACACACTGATCCATGAACATGACTACCCTTCGTGACTCATTCTGAAAGGCAGGAAAAGGGACCCACAGCCACAGTCATTCAATCAACACAGGATAAGCCAGGGTGACAGAAATCAACAATTTTTGACACAAAGACCCCTAAGCTCACAACATTAAAGCAGCCTTAATACTCACCCACCACAACTCAGGAAACTGAGCAGAAGAGGGGGGCGAAAGATTGTGAGAGCTGTGGTGGGGGAGAATATCAGAGGCATGGCATCCCTCAATAACAACACACTTGGGTCAGGAGAACCTGGCTGAGTATTAGGCTATTCATGGTCCCCTACCACAAAGACTGATCCAGACAGCCCATGGAGGAGGATATCCAGCTGATTGGGGATGTGGAGGGGGGGCATTGGGGAATTGGGGATAATAACTCATTGTTTGCCCACTGAATAATGTAACTCATTATAGACAATAAATATATATTTAAGACTTAAAAAAAATCAGCTGGGATTGTCACACTTGAACTTGGCTTATCAAAAGGGAGTTACTGTCACTTCCTGCCGATGGGAGGACAACTATGATTGTGATCTTTACCACGAGGAAGCCCATGGAGGTAAAAACTGAGGGAGGCCTCTGAGAAACAGCCAATAGGGAACTTAACCTTTCAGGCCAACAGAACTCAAGGTAACTAACAAGTATTTAAGGACACCTGAGTTTGCTGGTGGCTCTTCTCTCAGATGGTCTGTGGAGGGTCAGGGACAATCTGGCCAAGAATATTACTGACACTGGGGACCCAACTAAGCCACCCTTACATTTTATTCACCCAAAGACCTGTGAGGTAATGAATTTATATCATTTTGATTTCCTAAACTTGATAACAATTTGTGATGTAGTCATAACAAGATTTTTCAGATTCATTCTGTATTTTCCCCACATTATGCATGCAAATAAGCATGTGCATGACTCCTAGTCTTTATTTAAACAATTCATTTATTGTTAATGAGTAGAAACACTGTATGAACGTTTTGTGTTGGTACCCCCATTTCCCTCCTCCCTGCCCCCAATCCACTGAGGGCCCTCCCCACTGGGATGCAGGGTTATGAATTGTGCAAGCAGTAGCCAGTGTGAGGGAGGCAATGCCTCTGGATATTCCCCCCACCATGGCTCTTACAATCTTTCCACCCCCTTTGCTGCAAAATTCCCTGAGCCATGGGGGGTGAGTTTTAAGTCTGCTTTACTGTTGAACGCTTAAGAGGCTTTGGGTTTCTGCTTTGGACTATTTTGAGTCTCCTCAGTGTCTCCACTACTCTATCATAGGTTATCTGATTTGCTATGGAGGCACATTCCTGCTCATCTCCTCACCCCCTCCTCTATGATTTCATTTGGGTCCTAGCTGATGATGGGCTAAGGGTGGGTCATCATCTCCTTCCTGGGAGTCAGGTATCTTCTCAGGTCATCTTGGTAGAATTGCTGTCCACATTCTGGCTGCCTACTGGTGTTCTTCCCACCCCCCCACCCCCACCCCCGCTGGCCTGGCTACATGTTCATCATCTTGACTTTGCCTCCTCCCTATCTTTTTTTTTCTTCCTTTCTCTAACTGTTTTCATCTTTAGTAGAGATCATGTAGAGAACACAAGGACTGGACGTAGAATGTGATCGTTGCTACAGATTTGCCACGGTTTCTATATCTAGTCTATGAATAGCTCTAGAAAACACACATAAGAATTTGGAACTCATGCTGACATTCCTAATTCGCAAGTAATAGTATATGGGGCTTTTACACCCCCCTGTATCTCTTGAAGTGGAAACTATAGTTCTTTATCTTCATAGCACAGGGGTAACGTTACAAGGTACTAGAGTTATAGGTTATATAATTTTAGCAATGAATATAATTTCTTGGGCTTTCCGGAGTAGCTTTCTTTTAGAGTTCTGTCATTCATACAATTTTTGAATATTAACATTATCAATTTTTCAGATATTTTTGGCACACAAAAAATCCAGAGAAAAAGAATAAACTTTGTCAATATATATATATATTTCATAGCTAATAAAAGAAAATGATAACAAATTTGTGGGTATATTCTGTTTGTTTCCCTTAATAAGAAAGATAAACTCCAAAAATATAGAATGAAAATGAAATAAGGGAAGGAAGAAAGAAAGGAGGAAAGAAATATCTATTGTTCACTACTTAAGGCTCTGGATGTACCAAAGCATCTATTTCCAGCAAGAGCAAGTTACATTTTTTGGGAGAAAGTCATAGAAATATGTTGACATATTTGTTAAATGATAATATGAAGAGATTTCCTAGGATGAAAATATGAAGATAATATGAACAGATTTCCTAGGATGAATGCTTTATAAAATACATTTTGTTTTAGTAAGAAGAAAACACGATATTTGTTTTTAAGGGAGCAAATCTAGATATGGAAGGCTGCAGGGATAAGAAGAGTTATAAGAACGAGAGAACCTTCACTTGGAAGGCTGTGAAAGGTAAACTTGTTTATTTCCTGATGCTCACCCCATGTGGAGAATTTAACAAGAAGATTTCTGATATGTCATTGCCTGGTAACCACTTTAATTCAAATAAAACAAATTTTCATTCTGCATTTTGGTGAATGCTGCTATACAGTTTGTAGTAGCTATCATGTTGTCAGGATGTGAAAGAAAAAACGGGATAACATACTGTCTTGTGATTTCATCAGATGGTGAAGTTGTTCCTTTATCTGCATGTCTTTACAAAGATCATTAATTTTTTTAAATTTAGCATCTCTGCTTTAGCTAAGTTCACAGACAAAGTATTTAAAAATATGTACAAGTGCAATTTCATGGTCAATTTCACAAGGAGCAAAAGTCAGGCATCTGTGTATTGATCTGTTGAGCAGAGTTCACTGAAACTCCAAGGAAAGGGGGGGGGGGCAGGGAACAAAGAGAAGACAAAGCAAGTGCAGTTTACATTCTCACTTTTTTGACAGTTTAAAACTGTGTGTCACTTTTTTTAAAAATCACTCATGTTGCTTGAACTGATAATAACACTAGTAGACTTTAAAAATGCTATTTACTTGTTTTGGCAGAAAGAATAGATGATTGATATTTTAAACCTAGTCAGTAACAAATACACATGACTGCAAAACTTTCATTAGTGCCAAATAAATTAATTCCAGGGAAATCTAGTATATTTACAGGTGGCAGCTGAACATATTTCACAAAGGTCATGCCGGGCAGGGATGCATCAGGCTTCCTGAAGAGGTCAACCACGAATGACTAGATGAGAGAAAAAAAAAAAACTATAAGAAAGGGTTTTTCCTGGGCTGTTTAGAGTAGAAAAAAAGTTAATAGAAGTAATCATTTATTGAGGTTTTGGGTGTTTTCCTTGTACTTTCATTTATAGCTCCTGAACACACTGGAAACATGCACATCTGCTTTCAGAGAAGATATTTCTGATTTGCAAAGCTGCACAGCAAACCAGAAATTCTATGTACCAGTCACCTGCTGCACAGCAGGGAAAGCATGGGTAGACAAAAGGCCTTCTGCAAAATGGTCTCTAAGACCACCTGGATCACTGACCACATTCATGGGCATCTGTGTCAGAAATGATTTTTGGAGTGGTGTCAACTAATGAAGACTGGGGGATAGCACCAGAAAATACCCACTCAGGAGAATACCGTCTGGAGACTTTGAGCACTTTAGTCCTTTGTAACACTTGAAGAAAATGAATTCATGCTGTTTTGTCATTATGTGATAGATTGCAGGGAATTAATGGCTGCAAGGAACTAGCCTAGATCCAAGGGCTTGTAAACAACAATCAATTTGATGAAGGTGTCCTCGCAAAGTGGTTGTGTGTCATGGTTAAGTGATTGTAACATGTCTGAAAGGCAAACTTGTGCCACAAACACAATACCTCTTTGGACAGATGGTTATATATAGTTTTTAGAGACATCTGGAAACTTTGATCTAGGAGAGACCACATCACAGAGAGACTGGCCCTGTCTGAGACTGCACTGCTGATGACAAGCTCTAAGCATCTTAATGAAATCTTACAAGGGCTCAAACCACCACCTTTTCTATGATCATTGGAGTTAATAGTCTGCAGAGTAAGGCTTAGTAGATATTCTAGCAAAAAGTGCATGCTCTTCTCTGATATTTTACTCCCCCCCCAGTATTCAATGAAACTATGAAAATATACTTGAAGATTTCCATGGAGTACTATTGTCCTTTTGAAAGACTCTGAAAAACAATAGAGGTCAAAGAGAAGGTGTTTAAGAAAGTTGGGAACTCTGGAGCTCAAATCATATATATTAAAGTAGTTCCCAGGTTTAGCTACTGACTTCTCAGTCCTAATTCTTTTTATGCTTCAGTATATGCCATTCACCACTTATTCATCAAAACAACCCAATGAAAAGAGTACACTAATATCCTGATTCTTCCTGATTATTATATATACTGTCACTTCAGTATATATATGTATATATATGTGTGTGTGTGTGTGTGTGTGTGTGTGTGTGTGTGTGTTTCATCATTGGCTGTAATAACCATGACAATTCTACTAGAAAGACAATTGCCTTCCTAGTACTAGATAATACTAGTAATACTAGTACATTTCATGAGAGGCCAACGTTTCATTTTCCTCTGGGCCCTATTTTTGCTTCTCTTTTCTACTCACAGTTTTCTGATTTTTGTTTGACTTGTTATCCTTGACATCATTGGGTTCTCTAGGAAGCAAATATGGAGATTGAGTCAGGAGCACAAAAAGGAAGTGAGCAGAGATGGATTGGAGAAGCCGCCAAACTGTGATTCTGACCTGCCAAGGTAAGTGGATGTGTGGAGCAATGACTGCCCCTCACTTTGGGTTGAAATGGCCAGCACACATTCCCTCGTGGTTATTCCCAGCTTCCCAAGAAGGGAGATTCCAAATGGAAATCTGGGGCAGATTGGGGCAAACTAATGCCTGGGAGGTCTTGCACCTCTCTTCTTACAGCTGGCAGCTTGTCCTTTCCTGAAGAGGATTCTTTGCCTGCATATCCCTTTAGGATCCCAGCTTCAAATCTGATGGAACAGAGTCCTTAACATTCTCCATTTCTTATTCCACCAGTATGATATTTCCCCTTTCTCTATATTAGAAAGCTTCTGTAGATTTTCATAATTCCTGAATTGAGAAAAAGAACAAATGCTGTTTCTCTAGCTTATTTTCATAACCACTCCTTATTGCATTTCCCAGTGACTCACATACTGTGAGAAGAAAAGGAGAAATAGTTAAGAAGGAGTGAGATCAAAGATCGCTCTCCCCAAGGAAGATTTTTCTAGTCCTCCACTGCTTTCTTTGGGTTGTTCAACTACCTTGCCCTTGGTTGCATCACTTCCAACACTTGGGATCTTGTATTTAACAGTGGCTGTTCATGCCTGCCTCTTCACTCTCCTGGGTACTCTCAGGGGTAGGAAAATTCGTTATCTCTCTCCCACAGCTAGGCTCTCAATAGAGAGTATAGATGTGAACACTACAGAGACAGCCGTGCCACACCCACTGTGATAGAAGCAATATTTTAATTGTTTTCATTAGAGGTTACTACTCTATTGAGATATACAGTCAGGCACAAGCAATACTTAAAAATAATGTTTGAGGAGCTATGGAGATGCCGTATGCAGTAAAGTGCTTGTTGCTCAGGCATAAGGACCTCAGTTTGGATCCCTGGTTCCCACATAAAGAAGCCAGGTTGGGAAAATAGAGATAGGAGGGATGCAATTCTTCAATCTCTGCATTCAGTTTTTATTACACACTCATACTCCATTCTTTAATGTCCTTATAGTTTTACTTAAAAGCTCAACCACACAAATTTATTGTTACCTTTTCATACTAGACCTAAACCTTTTCATGGCCAATCCATTCTTTTTTCAAAAAAGTTATTTATTTATTTGTAAGCAGAGAGAGAGCAGACACAGAGAGAGAGAGAAGAGAGAGAAAGAGAAGAGTGAGAAAGAAGAGAAAGAAGGGAAGAGAGAGAGAGAGAGATAAGAGAGAGACAATTGACACCCAAAGCCTATAGCCACTGTAAACAAACTCCAGATGTATGCACCACTTTGGACATCTGGCTACTGGGGAACCAAACCCATGTTGTTAGGCTTTTCAGGAAAAAAGCCTCAACTGCTAAGCCATCCCTCCAGCCCCCGCCAATGGACTCTTAAAGTCACTCTTCAAGGGTCTTTACCTGGGAAGTTAGCTGATGTGTCCTCAAGTGCCCTTGCTTTCCTGTACGGCCACAAGCAGACTCTCATTTCTTTAGTGCTTGAGAACAAGCAGAAATTCAATCTTCAATTGTCCTCCTTCCACCATAGCTTGAGTGCCAGGAAGTATCTTCTTTCACAAGCCCGTTCAATACAAGCAGTGACGTCAGGGACACTGTCTGTCCTCTCTCAGTCACGCCCTTTGGGAGTGGTTCATGTGTGAGGAGTAGTGGCCAGGCCTGATTCATGTGCTTTTACTAGAATGGTGTGAGAGGGAAATAATTCTCTGTAGAATTGGTACCTCTTTGTGCTCAGCTTAGTATAATCAACAAATTAGACTAATACACTATATAATTCATTATCCATCCATGTTGCCTCAAATGCACCACTATATATCATTGTATGGGGAAATCCATGCACTCCGAAAAACCATCTTCCTGTGGTCCATATGGGCCAAACTATGGAGTCATCTTGTTTCTTGGACGCCTTTGTCATTTTTTATCACTGCTCTGGAGATCTGGCTCAAAGTGGAAGAATGTGTCAACAGACTTCCAGTTTCATTTCACATTAAACACAGGGATTTCTTTTTCTTGTTGCAGGTGTGTATGTATTGCATGTGTGGTTTGGTGTGTGTGTGTTGGAGGAGGCACAGGCACATGTGTGTACACATGCATGTCCTTCATGAGCACGTGCAGGCCACAGGAGATCATTGGATGTCTTCCTCTGCCACTCATCCACATATTTACAGGAACTCTCTCTGACCCTGGAGTTGGAATTTCCAGAGCCTCAGCAATTAAACAGGATGGGGATTACAGGCATGTTGGCCATGACCAATTTAGCTGTTTATGAGGGAAGTTAGCTGATCTGATGGTCTTCTGGTTTCTCAGGCCCTCATACTTATGAGACAAGTGCTCTTATCCACCGAGCCTTCTCCCCAGCCCAAAGTGCTTTCAAAGGGTATATGCAATCTTGTGTTGAGAAATAGGCTTACCAAATGAAGACAGGTAAACAAACAAGAAAAACTTCTCAACCCCAAACCAAACTATTCTAAAACCAAAGCTTCACTGCTATTAAAGTTCTTGTCACCTTTTATAGTGTAAATATCTCCACACTGTGAATGTCAACCTGCTAATAGGAAGCCACTGAGTGGGAAACAGGAAGGAGAGCTACAAGATCCACCTTTATAAGGCACCACAAGCTGGTTATATGTTTATTTGGGACAGTTTTATGGATCCTGATAGAAATTATGGTGAAAGCATGACTTCTTTAATATGCTCTACCCGTGCTATCCATAGAACTATTTCTACTTTTTAAGAAATGGAAGTTTATTTGCCTTAAAAATTAAAAAAAAGTGTGTATTTATGTGTGAGCGTGAGAGTTTGGGTACACACATGGCATGGGGTGCACTTGGATGCCAGAGGACAACTTTTGGAGAAGATGAGTCCTCTCTTTTCCGCCTCATTGAAACCTGCCAGGTTTCTCTCGTTGAATTCTCATTCTCATGCACATTCACACCTTTTTAGTCTAAAAAAAAACCCGAACAACAACAACAAAAAAAACTTGCTCTTGTTTCACTGAATAATTCAAGACATCAGAGAGAAACTTCCCAAGACTTTCTGCCTCCCGAGTGCAGGGATAAAGGCATGTGCCACCATATCTGGCATTGTTGGTTTTTAACCACTTATAATGTTGACTATAAGTCTGTCATATATAGACTTTATTGTTGAAGTTTCCCTCTATTCCTAGTTTCTTCAATGCTTTTATTATGAAAAGATATTGACTTTATTGAAGTTCTTTTGTGCATCAATTGAGATGGTTACATGATTTATTTACTTAAGTGTATTTATTATTAAGTTCTGTATCACACTTACTGATTTGCAAATACCAAACCAACCTTGCATTCATGGATTTTTTCAGTGTGTGATCTGAATGTATTTTTAAATTCAGTGTGGCAGAATTTTATTGAGAATCTTAGCATCTATGATCATCAGGAACAGTAGTGTATAGTTTTCTTGTTTGTCATGTCTTGTCTAGTTTTGGTGTCTGGGTAAGTAAGGCTGGATTTATGTTATTAGATTGGCATTGACCTTCTCCTTTCTAGTTTTTGTAACAATTTGAGGACCACTGACAGAAGTCAGCAGTGATTTCATTTGATTTGGTACTGGGAGCTTTGTTTTTCTTGTAGACTTTTCTTTATTGCTTCAATCTCATTAATTGTGATGGATTTGTTTAAGTGGATTATATCACCTTGATAAAATTTTTATAGGTTATATGTGTCTAATAACAATTTCATCTACGTTTTCCAGATTTTTGGACTGTATATTTCAAAATACCCCCAAATGATTCTCCAGAGTTCATTGACATTTATACTAATATACTTTATCACTTCTAATTTTATCAATATGACTCTTTTCTCTCCTCACTCAATTAGTTTGCTGTTAGTTCTCTCCTCACTCAATTAGTTTGAGAATCTTGTTTATTTTTTCAAAGAAACAATTCTTTCTTTGATCCCATGTACTGTTCATTTAGGCTCCATTTCATTAACTTTTGCCTAGATCATTATTATGTCATATCATTTACTCTTACTGGTTTTCAGATGATTCTTAATTTTCCAGTTCCTTGAGGTGCATCATTAGGTTATTTTTTTGAGAGCTTATTATTTATTTTTTTATTGTCCATATGAGTTACATTATTTAATGGGCAAACGATGAGTTGTTATCCCAAGTTCCCCAATGTCCCTCTCCCCCATCCCCAATCATCTGGATTTCCTCCTCCTTGGGCAGTCTGGATCAGTCCTTGGGGCAGGGGACCATGAGAGCTTTTGATACTTTTTAGAAAATAAACATATGTTTACACATTCATATATGTAAAAATGCATTTTAATCCCATTCTCCCAGTTACCTTCTGGCCCCCAATCCAGCCCATGAAAACTCTTCTTTTCATTTACTCTCCAGCCTTTTCTCTCCCTTTTTAAATCCACTGTGTTAAATTAGGATCACTTGTATGGTCACAGCTGTAAGGTTATTTAGTGGAAAATGGGGAAATCCACCTGTGAGTACAGAACTGAAGGACAAGAGATCCTGTCTCCAGCAATCCTCAGCTTCCACTAGCTACTGGAAGACATTTGGTTGTCTTATGAGCCCCTCCCTCATTCATGATGAAGTACTGATAGGCTGTGGAGAAACCCCATCTGCTGTGAGTTCATGATTCTATTGGCCATGTTGTATCCATCCAGAAGACAGTATTCTGTAGCCCTCTTTTGCTTTCTTTTGTCCTTACATTCTTTTCTTTTGACATTGCTAAAACATTTATTTATTTATTTATTTATTTATTTATTTATTTATTTATTTATTTTGGTTATGCAGAGATCTCTAGTTGGCATACAAAGATTCAGGTATCATTCATTCTGGCATTTTCAACTACAATTTGTTTTTGTTATTCCTGTCTCTCCTCTATAATCTACGCTTGCCCACTCACTCATTCCACTCCCCTCCCTGCTATCTTCCCCCATTATGTTCTTTATGCTCTGTATTGTTTACAGTTATACCTTTTAGGTTTTATCCACAAATATGCCCTCTAAATAAACATGCATGCATATATTACAAAATAAGACCCACTTATCTGACAGAACGTAGTTTTGACCTTTCTGAGTTTGAGTCACTTCACTTAATGTAACTCTTTCCAGGTCCATCCACTTTTCTGCAACTTTTATAATTTTATTGTATTGTGCTGCTGAACAGAATTCCATTATGTATATGTACCACATTTTAATTATCCATTCATCTTTGCTGGGCATGTCAGCTGTTTCTGGTTTATAGCTCTTGTACATACAACTATAGAAAAAATGGATGTGCGATTATCTCTATAGTAGAGTGTGGAGTCCTTAGAACATGGGCTCAGGAATGCTAAAGCTGGGTTATATAGGAGGTCTATTTCTAACTTCCTGAGATATGTCCATACTCATTTCCATAATGGCTATGCTAGTTTGCACTTCTGCCAACAGTTG
>PVHP010006114.1:0-61918 GCA_004024765.1 Zapus hudsonius
TTTTTTAATTAAAATGAGCCTACTTTCATACTTCAGTTATGGTCTAAACTGTTCCAAATAAGTAAACTCAAGTTTGGACAAAATAAACTAAAAGTTATGCCATTCTCTTATTAGATATGCCTTATTAGTCAATTTAGATTTCAATGTGGATATATCTATCTTACAAGGTTAATACAAATTTCTCTCTAAGTGTGCTAATTTCCTGTATAAAATCCAAATCCAATTGGAGCCATGAAACTAAATAGGCTAATATTTTGGTCTCTGCTTCCATGTCACAGGGCCACAAGAGGTGAGGGGGCAATCCTAAGTTTTTTTTGCACAGACCCTCTGAGAGCCACCTGTTTTTCTGAGCAATAAGGACAAGGAGACCCAGAAACAAACCACTGTACCATGAAAAACAGGAGAGTCAACTTGGGACTGACAGTCCTGACAGCTTCCCAACAAAGGGAAAACCATGACCTGGACTCATCCTCACTGACAGCAATAATGCTGAGGAAGCCAAAGTGCTTCTCCCAGACCCCAAATCCTCCTTGGAGAGCCATCGATGACACCCAAAAAGACATACTTGTATAAATCTTGGCTTTATACCAGATCTTAAACACTCAGAGAGAAATTTATAACCAAGGATATGTGATAATAACAACTATCAAAAATGAAAAAAAAAACAACAAAACAAGGCTCTAAAACAGGTTGGCTCCTACTCTTAACAGTTCTAATCCTATGACTAAATGTCATATGCCTCCAACCATCAAAATGATTCCTAACAGGATGGGATCTAAAATAAAACATATTCTAATAAAACATAAAACTGGACTTCTCCCACTGACACTAAAGGGGTTTTGTGGCACCAATCTCTGTCCCTGGCTTGCCCCAGAAAAGATTGGAAAATATTTTTTAAAATTTCCCTAGATACAGGGAAGACAAGGTAAACACCTTAACATGCTCAACTAATTTACAAGTTTTTTTTTTTTAATACAGGCAAAGTAGGAATGTTTTCCAATATATCATCATCTAGTTTGTTTTATTCTATCCATTGGAAAAGATACTGCTAAGAAAATCCACTAAATTCTAAAATTCAAATGATAAGAAAGATGATCATAAAAATCACAGGCCTCTAAATGCCCTCATAGCTGCCCAAGGTGACACGTGCTGTTATTAAGATTAAATGCTATATATATATATATATATATTTCCCTTAATAACTCTGTTAATATATGTCATATGCTTTACAAGTCATACAGGAACTGTTTCCGACTATATCAGATGCTACAATGCCATTCAATAAACAATTCTGGGGATGGATCTCGAGTTTCCACGGTGGACAACAATCCAACTTCATCGACACTGAACCACTCTACACTAGACACCCTATATAAAACACTCCCCACTTCTGGGCGAGATACCCCACAAAATCTTGGCAATGTGACATATAGCTAATGGGTCTCTCTCTTGGGCCTTAGATAGAGACCCTACCCTCTATGAGGATACCCCCAGCTGCCATAAGTTTGTGTCCTATTCAGCATGAAATAGATAAGAGAGAGATTTCTTCATCCCCATTTCCCAACAGCAGTTGGGGTGTCCTCAAGTGAGGGGGGAAATATGTGAGTGTTTAGGAGTAAGACCCCACACAATGTTGCCAAACTCCTCCTTAACCCCTCCCCAGTTCAGAGCTTTTTCTTGCCTCTTACAGGTTCAAAATGGGTATTGTTAATTCTTGTTTCTTAAACATATATGTACTTCTTCCTGGTGCTTTTATTTTCTTAAACATGTATGTACTTTCTGATGCCTTTTCCCCCCAAATTCCACATCCCAGTACCCTAACAGCAGTTAGGGTTATTTCTTCAGAGACGGGATTGTGAACAGTCAGACAGCTCCATAGGCACCTGCCCCTTGAGTGGGAGGTGTCTCTAGCCAGAGCCCAAACCTAGGCCCTAAAACTTATTGGTCAGGTATGAACCAATCAATGGTCTCCTTGCCAACCTAGAGCAGGAAATACTGACTAAACAGTTAATCCACCCTCTCTTCCCCACATGGCAGGCTAGCAGAAGGACCACTGAATCTCCTGGCCTTAGAAAGGTAAGGCCTACTCCACCCCAGCTAATGACTGGGGTGGGGGAATGCTCTAGATTTTTCCCTCATGGACCTCTCCTTCTCATGATGGGAGCCCTCTGTTATATTTTCTTCTGCTGCTTGTTTAGCTGAATAGCATAAGTTCTATTAAACTCTGACATGTGTTTTCCCCTCACTTGTGGCTGGAGAACTCTATAACTCCCCATATTCCCTTAAATAATAAAGTTTCCCACTATACCTTAATATCTGTTATCTATGATTTTAATTCTTTAACTTTGTAGACAAGAACTCGGGTACTCTTTAAACTTTGGGGTACATTGGAACTTGTGCAGGGAGTTATCTAAATTCTAACCCCCAGCTCACCCTGTTTCAGTAAACCTGGCTACATTTAGCAAGGAGCACTTTATTCCACTGAGCCATCTCCAGAGCCCTAAAACAATGACTTATAGATACACAAATACCTATTTAAAGAAAAATATGATATAAACACATGACTTAGTTTTTGACCACTTTGAAATATTCTATTATTAAACTGGTATTTTCAATAATAAAAGGAGAACATAATAAAAGAAAGTACCTTATGAATAAATGCTAGAATATTTGCTATTTAAAAATTTTATGTGCTTGTATAAATATACTCTATCTCTTATTTTTGTCAGTTGTTAGAGTAGGAGGGTTAACACAGTAGACACATATCTTAAAGACATGTATGTTCCACGGATGGGCATGCCTCTGCTTCAGAAGAAAAACTTGCTTAAACCACAGAACTGCTTAGAATTAACTAACACGCAGGATTTGCTGTCTTTTTCTAATGATTTTATCCCCCTTGGGGTTTCACATTGGAAGGAAACATTTCATTAAATTAAAAACTTAAAGAAGCTACTAAGAATTAAAAGTCTACTTTATGTTTCTGATTTTATAGAATCCATATTTGTAGACGACTAGATATTAAAAATATGTCCTTTGAATGTTACAGTTTAATTTTTAAATTATTGCCAGGTGTTTGTTCTTGACTAAGCAACATATGCCTTGAAAGAAATTTATTAATAACTATACATTTGAAAATAGACACATCAATCTTCTTAAGTTTCCTACATTTCAGTCATGGAAAATATCAACTGGATTGCAAACAGGGTTAGTTTTACTAGTTATCAATGGTTAGATTAGTTAACAATAAAATAACACAAGATTCTTATTCACAAAATCAGCTTCTAAGCCAGTCCTCACGAGGCTCCCTTGTGAGAGTCAGAAAGTTATTAAGCTTCCTCAACCATACTTCTGTGAAGAGAAAAAAAATTCTTTTGGTTCTAAAAATGTATGGTACTATGATCTCATTTTTATTATATAGCAGAACAATTATCTTACAGTAAGTTAATATGTATTTATAACATGTGTAGAGTTTATGATAAAGTGTTCAAATTAAGAGATGTTTTTAAATATCCTCTTTGAGATATAAGAAAAAATGTAAAATAACTTTGAGTGCTTAATAAGTAGCATTTTTATAAAGATAGTGTATGGTAGATTTATACTTCTAGTTCATGATAATTTTCAAAATATAGGAAATAGTACCTTGAGTTTAGTAAGGGTGGTGATGAAAAGGTTGTTTTATGGATTAGTTCTGTAACTTAGTTAATCAAGTGAATTTTTTTACAAGAACTTGTCATATCTTTTATCATATTAATGTGAAACAAAACCTCAATTAACCCACAAAATAATGTTGGATGATTTCCTAAAAATTAGTTTTATGAAGTAATGTCCGCAGTTTTACGAACCAGAAAATACAAAGGTGAATTGGGAATTGGAAAAAATATGCTCATTATTAATTGTATGTTTTTTAATACTCTTCTTGGAATTTATCAGAAGGCACTTTGCACACTAAGCTGACACTCCACATGGTGCTACATGCCAACCATTGATCTTCTGAGATGGGAATTCACTGTTTAGCTTGGGCTTGCCTGAAAATATAGATCACCATACATTTGTCTCCCCAGTTCTGTGATTACAGCTCTGTATCACTTTGCCTGGCCCAAAATTCACATTTTAAATAATAAAAAGTGTGGAATGGTGTGTGTGTGGTGGGAGCAGGGAGTAATTCACATTAACACATGTGATAACCATTTTTAATGAATGCTATATTACAAAAGAAAATTATTTAAATTCCTAATCTATTTGATTGAAAACATCCTAGTTACTGTGATCTGCAATGAAAATTCTTTCCTTTCTCCTCCTCCTCCTTTTCTGCTTCTCCCTCTGCAGTTCTGGGGACCAAACACTGGCTGTGGAAGATGCTCAGCCAGTGTTCCATCACTGAGTTACAGCTTACCTCACATATTCTCTTTTTTATTTCAACCATGGTTTTCTAAAATCCTGTGTACTCTCATTTCAAATCAATATATTTGCTAGTTCTCTCATAAATCCTTAAGTGTACTTGCCATTTTTTTATTGTCCATGATGAGTTACATTGTTTAGTGGGCCAACAATGAGTTGTTATCCCCAATTCCTCATTGCCCCCCTTCCCCATCCCCAGTCAGCTGGATATCCTCCTCTTGCCATCTTGACTGAAAAAAAATATCTTTCTTTGTTTTCAGTAACTATTAGTACCTGGGGCAGGTACACATTTACAGAGTATGTAAATTGTCACCAAGACATGTCACACATGTCACTCTGGTACTTTCTTTAACCTTAAATGATATTATTTACTTCAGGTCATTTTATTATCCTATTAGAGACACCATATATAATAGGCTTGTAAATCTGTGTAAGAACCTAGATCTCCATGTGAGGAAAGAATGAAGAGAAGTGATTTTTGTCCAGCAGATAAAAAGTGAGTGGATTTTATTGTTGCAGAGGAATGGCACCAATAAGGTCATGTGGCATCTGGAAGACAGGAATACGGCAGGTACATAGAGAGAACTATAGGTATTTTGTTATTCATGAGCACGATAAAAGTGTCCTAAGACACTAAGTTTGCATGGAATCCTTGGACTTCTCTCAGGGAGTCCATAAGTGCTGACACCACCAAAATATGTGAGCCTGTGAGCCTTTCTTAAAAAATTAATGCATTACCTCTAATCATCAGGGAGTCTCTAATGGGTTTGTTACTTTCTATAGAAAAAAATAAGACAAGAGAATAGTTATACATGACAGGGCGAAGCATTTTAATATCATTTTAATGTAGTTGGAAATAGTTAATATCCTTTCTAAGCAGGCTCAACAGAGGAAATAGTGCAAGCCTATTCAAGGAGGAACCACGACAATGTCACCGACCTAAATATTGAACTTGTTGAAGAGAGAGGAACATTTTCTTTAAAATAAAGGTAAGAGAACATGTTCATCTGAGCATTCATAAGTCTTAATTGAAGACATGTGAAGAGGAAGTTGAGTGAGGGAAAATTAAAAATTCACATTTCTCTGTGAACTCTTAAAACAATTCAGAAAGCAGCATTGGAAAGGATGGCTTAAGTGGACTATGAAATTCTAGAATAATTTTACCAAAACAGGAGAAAACAGCACAGGGAGGTTTAAATCTTGCTGGGCATGCTGGTGACAGGGCTGTGTCTGGAAGACACTCCAGCAAGCAGCATCTGGAGGTGGGCGTGCAGACCACTGATGGAGGCGTCTTGCTTTCATGCCTTGAGAATTTCAAGACAAATATAATCGGCTGCATGCAGGCTGGCTTTGCCAGTCACAGAAATCAAAGACATTGGCTTGCTTGTGGCTGGAGGCAGAGCCAGGAGGAGATAATAAACATGGAAAAAGTTATGTGTGGGAGAGGACAGTTGTCCATAAGTAAACCTGCTATGCAACATGGATAAAGTTTAGTTGTATTTTCAAAGAGACAAAAACTAAACTGAAAACAAAACACTGGTGCTCCAGGATCCATGGTCCATTTTAAGGATTCTAAGTAGTCTAACCTCTTTGGAATGTGTGTGCATGTGTGGTGTGCATGCATGAGTGTTCATGTGTGTGGGGGCCAGAGGTCAATATTGAAGGAATTTCTTTATTATCCTCTTCCTAATTCTTGGACGCAGCATCACTTGTTGAATCTACACCTCAGCAACTGGCTAGCTTAGCTGGTCAGAACCTGATTTTGAATGCCACCTCAGAACTGGGATTAGAGTCGTGTGTAACCACATCTGGAATTTTTATGTGGATGCTGTAGAATCTGAACTTGGGTCTTAGCTTCTCACCTGTAGCTCACCAGCTCCTAGTTTAATTTTTCTAAAAACTAAACTTTTAGGATTTTCAGTTTTTATAATATTATTTTAGATATTTTTTAATTTACCTTCAGATTAAATTTCCCTTCACACTAAACATTAATGAATCAAGTAGTGTGTCACACATTTCTTATGTCTACGGAAAAGTGCCAAGTTCACAGATTGCAGACAGTCAGTATCAATCTCTATCCTTCAAACATACCTAATGAGGTGTGAGGGTGCAGCACACGCCTATGTCTACCTAGGAATTGCAATTCTTTTGGTTGATGGAGAACTCAAGACCATCCTTGGCTACACATGATAATGTCTAAAAAACACTAAATCCAAAACAGAACATGTTTAATGTTGGAATAAGTGCTTGTGATAATGCTAAAGTTGCTAAATCTATCATCCTGGTCATATATACATATATGTATAATCTATCCTATCTATTTCCCTTCCTCATCCCCAAAGTCATCCTATCCTGATTGAATTATTCCCTCCAAAAGAACTTGGAAGGTCCTAGCATCTAGTACCTCAGAATGTGACTTTCTTTTGAAAATAGCATACTTGCAGAGGTAAGCAATTAGGAGGGATTCTTTAGGATAGGCCTTAATCCAATATGGCTGGTGTCCTTACAAAAGCAGAAACATGGACACAGACAGACATGCACAGAGAGAGAAGGCCAGATGGAGAAAACTGATGGAGATTTCAATGTTAAATGTTAATAGCCAACAAGCTACCCAAATCTAGATTTTCAGGTGAAAATGGGGAACTGATGCTCCCTGCTGGCAGCTGATTTCAGACTGGCAACCTCAAGAAATATAAGGCAAAATAACTCCAGCCTAAGCCATCAATTTGGGGTACTTGGTTCCAGGATCTCCAAGGAAACTAAACACATACTGGCTATGCCACTTGATATTCTCTATATTTACTTAATTTCATAATTTGCACTCTGGTATATATTGTCTTTCTATCCTTCTATATAACAACACTCCAAGCTTGTCCTTTGAAAAATTTATACCCCTTACAAACTTGGATCAAGCATCACGACTTCTGTGATGCTTCCCTCGACCCACACTAGTTCGCAGTATTCTATCAATTTGCAAGAATGGCTTCTCATTTTCTGCTACAGTCTAAGAAAAGCAACAAACTCTGAAAAACAATTATCTAATATATCTAAACTAGTGTTATAAAAGCTGAAACCTCGCTTCTTGTCTATATCCTTGCTTCTTATCGTCTCTATAGCCCTAGTCTCCACCATCCTGCCTAGTCTGCAAGTCTAGAATATATATGGAAAAAGCTTGAGAAAGCTTTTCTAATCAGGACTTATAAAATAAGGAGAATGTTTTTGTCAGCTGGGCATTTCTAAAATTTGACAATCAAGTAATGGTATTTTGTATCCATGTCCTCATTTTGTTTCTCTTTTATTGCAACAATGACAAATGATTATCAGATTTCTAACAGAAAAATATGAAATCTAAGAAAAGTTTGTAATTTTTCTCTACTATTTTCAAAATTGCTTGACAATCAAAAGAATAAGTCCAATTTGTAAAGCTCTAAAATTGGTAAAGATTCAACCCAGCAAACCTTCATCATCTTGGATTAGTGGTAGAGGGTGAAGCATGCCTTAGAGTTCTGAGGTGAGGATCTGTGTGAAGTTTTGTTTCTTTAGCTCATGGGGGTCGAGGTATGCTTTTCTTCTGTGACAAAGAGTTCTGAGAAGGTAATCCCCCATGCATTCAAATACATTACATCAAAATTGCTAGTTTCTTTTTTTATATTTTTTATTTATTTATTTGCAAGTAGAGACAGACAGACAGACAGACAGACAGACAGACAGACAGACAGACAGACAGACAATGGGTATGCCAGGACCTGCAACTACTGCAAACAAACTCCAGCCATATACACCCCCTAGTACATCTGGCTTTACATGAGTACTGGAAAATGGAACTCAGTTTGTTAGGTTTTGCCAGCAAGCACCACAACCACTGAGCCATCTCTCCAGCCCCCAAAGTTGCTAGTTTCTTATTTCTTCATTTATTGACATTAATCTTTATGTAACTGCAATCCTGTGATTAAAACTCAGCCTTTGCTTATGTAGTATGATGTCATCAAAAGAGCTGAGATTCACTGTGGCTTCTCAGCAATCACATCTATAATACAAAAGTATCATAAACAAGAAGCATGCTCAATATATTTCAGAGAATTTCCACAACAGTTATTTAAGGTGACCTTCAAATTAACATGTGCAAAGGCTGAGTGAGCAGTAAGAGTCTCACTTCATGTACAAAATCCCTGAGATATCAGAGGTATTTGATAGGTTCAGAGTGGCAAAGCTGGTTAAATTGTGATCTCGAACAAGGATGCAGATTTCTTCATTTAGAGTCAATTGTTGTACCATTTTGTAAATATAATGAATATTTTTTCAACTATTAAATCAAAAATTATAAGACTATGACACATTTATGTACTTTATAACTCACACTGCAATCATTTTAGTGAATATTCTCCCAATTTGATTTTATAACTAAAATTCTTTTACATGACAATGGTTATAATTTTACTTCTTTTTGAATAAGCTAATGTGCTATATGCATATTTCATTAATTCATATAAGGTTTAATCTTAATGCTGACTATTAGAAAACAAAGTAATTTGGATAACACAAAGATACGATTTTTCATTCACTACTAGCTTCATATATGAAGCCATTATCTTAAAATATACTTCATCAAAAAGATAAATAAGTTTTAGCCTTTGGTTCAAATGAAGGCAATTCTGTTAAATAACAAACATTTAAATGAATGGCACATTTAAATGATTTCACACTTGTGTCTTTATTGGTTTCCCATTGCCTGTACTGAAGTTAATTCAGCAAAATATTTCCATTGTCAATATTCTTTTGAGAATTATCAAACTATAAATTCAAAGCTATAAACTAAACTAAAAATCATTCTATTTCATTCATGTAATTTTTGGATTTCACTTTAAATTATTTTATATATGTGTGTGCCCTTGTGTGCCATTTCACAGGCACATGAATGTGCCAATGAAAGCCAGAGGAAAATTCTGGACTTCATTCTTCTTAGAATGAAGAATTATTCATTACCATATTTATGTTTAGGTACTAATTAACTAATTTTAAGGTGGGATCTCTCTTGGGTCTGGAGCTCACCTAGGACAGAAATCCTGGAGATCTGCTTGTTTCCCCCTCCACAACTCTGGAATGAGAAACCTGTACCACCACACACTGTTTTCTTCCATTGATTCTGGACATCTGAATTTAGGTCTTAATTCATGCACTGCAAGCACTTCTCTGGCAGAGATATCTAGCAGCTCTTGGTCATTTATATTAGATAGACAATGAAGTAGATTAGATACAGTTCTCTTAAAGTGTATAGGCTAGAATGAAAGACAGTGACATTTAAGAAGCGTAATAGGTCAAAACAAGAGACCGGATATTGGGGAGGGGGGGCTCAGAAAACCTGCAACAACAAGAACCAAAGATGTTGACAGTGTCAGTAAAGCATGTGTCTTGAAAGCCATGAGGTAACTGAAATAAATCTTGAACTGATCAGCATTAATGGGGAAATACTTTTCTAGGCAATCATAATGGCATAGTGATGGGGTTGAGCTTGATTAAGGTGATGATCGGGAAAGGTTATAATGGGTAAAAAAAAAAAAAGCAACATTGGCTGACCATTGATCTTTATGATGACCTAGGGGCTCCAGGAATCAAACATATTTTTGAAGTTTCTATGTAAGTATTTTTCCTGGAGTAGATATATAACTTGTAGTGACTCAGATGATAAAAATACATATACATGTATTTTTACTTATTGATATGCTATTGCTTTAGCATATTTTGCTAGATATGTCCTCCACCTTATATGTTATATTGTTCATGCTGTTACTATATTGTATTTGCCACATCTAAGAAATCCAGGTTGGAACTCTAGAATTACCTTAGCTTCATGCCAAAGATTTCACTTTTGTATATTGTTGTTTTCCTTGTGTCCATTTCTATTTGGAGTTCTGTGACAATTTCTGAGATGCCCCTGTATTCTGTGACTTTTCTAGTGTGAAGGAATGCTGGTTCAGTATTTTGTTAAATATCTCTTACTCTGAGTTTGGTACATATCTTTTATCATGGTTAGTTTGGGATTATGGATTTGTAGATGAAGAAGACAGGGGTAAAAGATCATTTCCTTCATATTTCATCTACAGGAGAGTCTATAAACAGACCATCAATGCAAAAGATTATTTCGAAGTAAGATCATATTTGCCTGTTTTCTTCATGCTAAAGTTGTCTTTCCTTTGACTTACCCATCACCAAAAATGTTATTGTGGGTGCAGACATATCTGGTTAACCTGTTTCCAGGGTCAAATGGTGTATTGCATAGAGTATTTGAAATTCTTGATTATTTAACAATTTATCTATATTTCAATAAGTACCAGTTTCAAAGATGTTTGTTTATATTAAAGCAGCCTTAATACTCAGCCACCACGACTCAGGGAACTGAGTGGAAGAGGGGGTGGAAAGATTGTCAGAGCCATGTGGGGGAGACTATCCAGAGGCATGACACCCCTCAGCAACAACACACTTGGGCCAGGAGAACCAGGCTGAATACTAGGCTATCCATGGTCCCCTGCCCCAAGGACTGATCCAGACGACCCACAGGAGGATATCCAGCTGATTGAGAATGGGGAGGGGGGCATTGGGGAATTGGGGATAACAACTCATTGTCTGCCCACTAAATAATGTAACTCATTATGGTCAATATATATATATGTATATATATATATATATATATATATATATATATATATATATATAAATTTTAAAAAAAAGAGATGAAAATAAAAAAGATGTTTGTTTATGCTTGAGATTATAATTGCTTTCTTTATTAAATGATTTGTTGTTAAATTGTTTCAATTGTATCCTTTGGGAACTGTTTCTGGTTTGCTCCTGTGTGTGCCTACCTATAAACTCAGTCCTTTAATTTTTAATTTATATATGTATTTATTTAATTTCAATACATAGTCTTTCTATATATCCCTGGCTGGCCTTATGATGCACATCTCTGGCTGACCTCAAACTCATTTTCAATCCATCTCAAACCCCAAGTGTTTCAATTAAGTGTGTGCCATCATACCCAGCTTGTTTTTTATTGTTTGAACACATCTAAAACTATGTTTTCACTATAAAATTGCAGTATTTCAAATGATTTATGTATTAAGTTAAAAAACATGAAGTGTTAATTTTGGCACAATTATATATTATATATTATCCATGATCCAAACACATTTTATTACATCAAGATATTATATTGAGGGCTGTAGAGATGGCTCAGCAGTTAAGACACTTGCCTCCAGTGCCTAAGGCCCCAGGTTCAATTCCCCAGGACCCACATAAGCCAGACACACAAGGTGGTGGCCCTGGTGCATTCTCTCCACCCTCTCTCTCTCTGTATCTCTCTTCTTGAAAATGAATAAAAATATTTTTAAAAGATATTATATTAAGATGTATTATCTAAGATTATGTGGTATGAAAAACAGTACATTGCAATATAGAATAAATAAAATTACACTCAGTTTAAATAGCATTCTACTTAGACTTCATATTTTTCAGGCAAGAATATTAAGCTTAAATTGTCTTTAAAATGCAGATAGTATGGTTAGAAATTCTAGAAAATTGATTTCATTATTTTACACGACAGGTCTGCCACTCTAATTTTCATGATAATTTGGAAGAAACACTCTCAGAGCTTAATTTTTCTCTTCATTGCACACATCAATTTTCCTTTGAAAGACATGACCCATTTATTATTTTTTTCTAAAATACATGGTTACTATAGTAACTGCCAAATTATAGGCCTCATGTACAGTGTTGATGAGGAGAAAGTTAGATATGATTCAAAGAAAATGAAGAGACTACAAGTCTTCTCTTTGATATTAATTTTGAAAGGCCTATTACAGCTTGCAAATTACCTCATCTCTTCTAAGGAACTGGAAGTGCTAGTGAAGAATTCAGGCTTACTTCCAACCTCTACCTTTCATTTCTCATTGTGATATTTCACTAACCCACTCTCCAAACAATGAACATTCTCAACGTCCATTTTCTTATTCATCACATTTTGTGGGTCCATAGTCAAGTGGCATAATGTTTAAGGAAATATCTTCCAGCCAGAGAGAGGTTTGCACCTGTATTTTACTTGTATTTTCACTGATCTATAATTTCGGATGTGTTGATTTCCTAGAAAAGATGACACAAGGAGCGCCATGATGGAGATTATGATAAGACAGGATCAGGTGTCTGGGTTGGCATTCTAATTTAAGAATCTTTAACACAGTTTGGTGTGCTGGGGCTCTTCTGATATTAATTTCTATAGTCAGATACATAAATGATCTAAGTGCTGGGAAGACAGCTCAGCTGATAAAGCACGTGCTGTGCAAGCTGGAGCATCTGAAATGGTCTATAATCCCAGTCCTATGGGAAATTGAGACTTTAGAACTGCTGGAGCTCACTGATCAGACAGTCTGACTGAAAACAGCAACTCTAGGTTTAATGAGAGATTCCATCCAAACAAATAACATGGAAGAGAAATAGAGGACACCTGATGTTCTCCTTTGGTCTCTGCAAGTTTTCTCATGGGACACAGACAAGTGCAGACACTAAACACACAACATACTACATTCTACACCCATGGCAAAATATATATGATCTAAATATCCAATCTCTAAGAATCCTTCTAATTCAAGGCTGGGAAGATTTCTCAGAGGTTAAAGGTATTTGCATGAAAAAATGAAGAGTCCAGATTTAATTCCCAAGCCACTAATTTAAGTCAGAAACAAAAGAGGTGTGTTGCTGGGACAACCCATGAGTTTTTCAGGTTGTGGTCATACGTACCTCATTTACTGTGAACAGTGCCCTCATTTTACAATGGGAAATTTGGATTAAAAGAGTCATAAGAAATCAGTATGAAAACTGCAGCTACTCTGTCACAAGCCCATGGACTATCAGACCCAAGGAGAGAGGACTAGAACAAATCTTCCTGGACCCTTTAAGGCAGCCCTGCCATGGAAACATCTTGATGCTCACTTTTGGGCTCTGGATTTCAGAGATAATAAATTTCCTTTTTTTGTAATACATTTGTGGCATTTTAGTATAATAGCCCAGAAAATAAATGTGAGTTGTAATTTATGCCTGTAGTAAGATGTGATCCGAGGTGGAAATCTTTTCTCATCCATTCAAGCAAATGTCCATCATAGGCAAAATGATTTTTGTTTTGCTTATTCTGCCGCTTGGATGATTATTGATGGCTCTCTAGTTGTCATAGTTATGAGGAATCTGATTTCCAGTACTTGGCCTTTCTAATTATGAACTGTGTAGTGATCATCATCAGTGATCATCAGTTCCCTGAGAACAATCATAACTGACTGAATGAGTCATGAGCCTATTGATTAGGATCAAAATAGATAAATGATAATGAAAAACAATTTTCAATAAAAGCATGGCATGAAGGACTGACAGCCGCAGTACAAGATCAAGTGTCCTGGAGCCAAGCTTCCCAAGTTCAAGTCCATGCTCTTCTTCACTAGCTGTGTTCATCACTACAAACTGGTCCAATCCTCTTAAAATGAGAGCTGCAATAGTTCCTGCATCTGATGATTACACTAGACATGAAATGTAAATATGGGAAGAGATATTAGAAAGCTGTTTGGCACATACAATGTACTCAAAATATGATTTCATCACTACATAGAATACCTGAAGAAAATTGACCAGTAAGTAAAATAATTTCATTAGGTTTGTGGTTTTGGATAATGAAAATCTAAACTGTTTTTCTGGCTCTGGGGAGGGCTTCCTTTGTCTGTGTCCTCCTGGTGGATTTCAATAGCATGAGTGTGTGTTAATGATACACTTCATACAGAAATCCAGAGGAGGCTCAGAGTCCATCTGTGTACACACCTCCAATTGACTTTCTATTAGGCAACACCTCTTAAAGGTGTCAGACAGCCCCAATAAAGCCACCTTAAGGACCAAGCTTGATACATACAAATCTTTGTGGACACAGTCATATCCCTAACATCATAAGTAAAAAGGGAAGAAAGAAAGTGGAGAAAGGAAGGGAAAGAGAAGATAAGCAATAGAGCAAAGAGGGCATCCTTTCCTAAAATGCATTCTCCTCTGGAACCTTTGCTCAGATTCCCTTTACCTGGACATGCACATGGAGAGCTAGCTCTGGCTCTCCATGCTAGCCCATTGGTCAGGGTATCTGCTTTAGGCTGACACCTTGAGACTTTGATCACAATTCACTACTCTTGTGCCTAGTGCTTGCTCTCTTTTCATTCGATTGCTTTGGTTATTGACATGAATTGTGATACTGTGAAATTTAGAATTGTGTTTCTATTAGAGAAGACACTGGACTTTTCACTGAGTTGGATTGACATTGAAGATGATTTTTGTAGCATACAAAAATTCTAAACAAATTAATTTTTAATTCATAAAGATGAGTGAGTATCTTTCCACTTATTTGCATCACCCTCAACTTCTTTCCACAATGTTTTATAGTTTTCACTTCCTTCATTAAATTTATTCCCAATTTAGGGATAACTTTGCTAGTACTTCAAATGGGATTACTTTCATTTTTTTATTCTTGTGCTTTTTTTAATTTAAGGTCAACATTGTTATATAAGATAGAATTGGACCCTTATAGAAGACTAAACTCAAAATAAGTTAAACACTTAAGTATAAGACTTGGGATTATAAAATGAATGGAAAAATGGTAATGCTTCACTCCATTGGACTGAAAAAAAGATTTTTTGAATACACACCATGGATTACAATTCATCTTTAAATAACAGGAGTCCTGCTATGTGTGGCAATGTGGGCAGAATTAGATGGAAGTGAAATGGCCCAGGCACAGAGAAAAATATGTATGATTTTGCATGTCTGTTACAACTAAAATAATTGAATTCATAGAAATGAGGATAGTTATCAGAGGTGTTGGAACAATGTGGATGCTTGGGGGAAAGGGAGAGGTTTTTCAACAGGAACAGAGTCCTGTTGTTAGAGAGAAGGATGGATTTACAGCATTCTGTTGCACTAGAAGACGGCTGTAACGTGTAATCATATATGGTTAGTAGCAATATTGAATGTTTCAGAAATAGCTGTGAGAAGAATTTAGGTGTTCTTAACCACAAAAGGTAAATCTTTGGTGTGAGAGACATCCTAACTACCTTAATTTGATCATCACATAATATACATATTTCAAACATCTCATTCTACACTATGAATATGTACAATTAATTATGCTGATAAAAATAAAAGAAGTGGGATTCACTAAAATTTTACTTCATCATAAATAAAAAATGTTTTTCTTCAAAATAAATGTGTCTACTAAAATCTATTAGCATATGTTTGAACTGAGACACATTGTCTGTATGTTTCCTATCCTAGTTGTGATTATGTAAAAAAAAATAAACTAGGCACTTTCTCATATTGCTTTGCACCTTAAAAGAAGAATCTAGACAAAACAAAAGACTACTGTGGGAAATGACTACTTGCTTCATGTGATTGTGAGCTCACAGAGAGGAAAGGCACATTTTAGCATCTGGACAATTTAGGGAGAAAGTAGCATTTAGTACACACCTTCCAAGAAGGAAATAGAAGCAGTTGTCACTTAAAAAAAAACAAATGACAATACCATGTTTATTCAATTTCATTCAACTTACCCAGGAAGTATATATCTGCAAGACAGATTGTCTCAGTGCTGTGGATAAGTTATAGTCTTCAGAACTGTGGTGTGTTTGGTGTGCAGCCCACATAATATTAACTTCTGCAAAACACAGAATTTGTAATGAGCCATGTGAAAAGAAAAACAGCACTTCCGTTTTCATCTATGCATGGAGAGAAGATGAAAAATCTGGAACATCTCTGCAAAGCTAACCAATAAAATTCTAATTAAAATAAGGTGCCTCAACTCATTTTTGGAAGCAGACAGTATACAAATTATAAATAAATAAAATGTTGAAACGCATCCATTAAATATGTCTACCGTGTGTGACATAATTAAATGCCACCAGAAAAATGCGATGGCTTCCAAGATTTGCACTTCACTAACATTTATAATATGACAGATCATAAAAAGCTACTGGTAATTCTGTAACAATATAGTCAATGCACAGTGATGAGATTTCAGTATGTGATATTTATAATTAAGGAATTCTAAGGAGAGGAATTGTTATATGAATTTTGGAATGAAATATCATATTATATTATTTCCTGATGGCTTTTTTAGAAATCATAAAATTGTCTTATGGAATAAGAAGGAAAACATGCTAACTTTTGCCCTATGATATAGGATTTTATTTTGTTTTTGGAAATATATTATCTAGTAGTTACATATGTTTCTTGTAATAGTTTGTCAAGATACTATGGTATTTATTGATTGCTAGTGATGCTTATAAAAATGATGGAAAGGATTGTTATTGATGTTCAGCAAGTATTGTCTGGTTGTCTTCTCAATGGCCTGTAATTCACACAACCAAGTACAACAAACATTACTCTATAGAGACCCCTTTAAATCAACAAAACAGGAAATGATGAACAATTTTATATTCTATCCCTAATTTTTTTCTTATCAGATTCAGGTCAAAATTCTGAATTTTTTATTACTAAGTTAAACACATGTTATATGTTCCCAGTTATTCTAACATGCTTAGAGTTTCTACAATCCCAGGAAACAGATTTATCCATGTGATGTGGTCATTTAATGGTTGCCAATAGAGATAAGAAAGTCAACCTTTCAGGCTTGGATACAAGGGAAATGAGCCATGCATATATGAGTAAAAATATTTGGCTATTGGCCTATGCAGTGACTATTTGCTAATAATGAAACACATGGCATAAGGAAGACTTATTTGTTAGAGTTTTTAAATAAAAATTATGGCTAAATATGTTACATATAATACATAATATGTTGATATATGAGTTAACATATAGTTGATCTTATTGGTAAATGCCTTCGTATATGAAAACTATTTGGATAATCTAAATAGGAAACTTCCAAACAAAACTGTGCAAAGCAAAAGGGTCCAAGTTAGCAAATCATCAATTACAGGTATAAAAAGAATAAAGTTATAAATAGGATTATGAATTGTCCTAATAAATATTTCTAATAATGATATGTTTTCTTTTTTATTTTTTGTCTTTATTATCCATAATTACATGAAATGTATGAGCAAATCTTGTGATGGTAGCCCCATTACACTTCTCCCTGTCCCCAACCCACTGGGGACCCTCCTTGTGAGAGTACTAGATCAGTCCCTGGAGTAGGAGATTATAAATAGCATAGCAGGATGCTAGGTTCCCCTCCTCTTTGAGTGTTGTTGCTGAGGGAGGCAATGTATCTGGATATTCTCCCCCACCATGGCCCTTACATTCTTTCTGCCCTCTCATCCACTCAGTTCCCTGAGTCATAGTGTGTGTTTTAAGTCTGCTTTATTGTTGAGATCTTAAGTGTCTCTAGACTTCTTTGAGTTGTGTTGGATATTGTTGGTGTCTGTCCAGTTGACCTATTCAGGGTTATCTGACTTGCTGTGGTGATGGGTTTTGTGTTTATCATGACACTTTCTCAGAGGTCCCATTTGGGGCTACACAATAGGCCCAGGGTGGTTCATCTCCTGCCAGGATGTCAGGCAACATCTTGTGGTTTGTTGGTGGAGTTGGATTGACCTCAGCTGATTAGCTATCTTCTTAAAAATGTAAACAGATGGGCTGGAGAGATGGCTCAGTAGTTATGGCACTTGCCTCCAGTGCCCAAGGCCCCCACTCAGTACCCACATAAGCCAGACCCACAAGGTGGTCATCCTGGTGTGGTTCTCTCTCTCTCTCTCTCTCTCTCTCTCTCTCTCTCTCTCTCTCTCTCTCTCTCTCTCTCTCTCTCTCTCTCTCTCTCTCTCTCTCTCTCTCTCTGCTTGAAAAATAAATAAAAAATATTTTTTAAATATAAATAGAATCTCCACTGGAGAGTGAGATCAGTATGGGTTAAATGAGACACACATTGCTAATTTGGCAAGATTCTATTTGTAGCCTCTCTGTAGTTCTCTGGTAGTGAGCATTTCCCCTTGGAGCCCAAGTTTTTGCTTTCCATAGATTTTGCCCTGGATTCCAATTCCATTTAAGGATTCCTTGTCACTGAGTGGATTTCTTGGCTAATTTGTAAGCCATTGATTACCCCCTAGGTTTTGGTGCTACTATTGTACAAGTGATCACTTCTTGACTCATTGAGCTCTCCCATAAAGCTATATGTTCAGTATTCTCATGACAACATTCTGGAGTTTATACCAGTGGTTTCTGCTTTCTCCAAATATCATTGACCAATTTCTCCAAGCACCTCATGTAGTGCCTTCCAGCATCACACTTGCTACCATCTGGGAGCTGGTTATCATTCTGGATTTCTCTCACAGTTTCTTGGTGTTGTGTGATGACTTTCTGTGGTTTCTTCAGCAATAGGATATTAACTTTGGCCTGGGGTGGGTATTCAAGAACTTTGACAGAAACCTGTCTTGTTTTGGAGACCTCTTGGGTCTCTTTGATCAACAGCTCAGTGTGGGAAGGAAGCAATAACTGGGACAGGGAATTGTAGGTCTGATTAGGTTTTAAAAGGGCTAGGCTTCCTCTCCTTTTATTCATGGTCCCTCTTACCAGGCAATGCCCACAGCTTCCTCAGGAGCTTACTGTGTGTAAGGACTTTATGGTTTTGATTCATTATTCATTTAGCTGATTGTATAATTCCTCCCATCCTTCCTTTCCCCCCCCCCCCGCATTCCTTCCATCCCCTTTTAAAGTCTCTTCATGTGTTGAGAATACTATCTTTAAATACAGTCATGAGCTGCTTCTATAGTAGTGGGTGGAGGGCTTGCTTAGCATGCACAAGGTCTTGCTTTGATCCTCATCAATGAATAATGAATAAACCAGAAATAATGATGCACATCAGGAATTCCCAGTACTGGGCTTATAAAGACAGGATGACCAGAAGTGCAGTATCATCATTAACTACATTGTGAGTTTGAATTTTTTTTATTATTTATTTTTAATTTTTTTTTATTTGTCCATAATGAGTTACATTATTTAGTGGGCAAACAACGAGTTGTTATCCCCAATTCCCCGATGCCCCCCTCCCCTGTGAGTTTGAATTTGAGCTTGAAACAAACCTGGGTTTACACACCATATTTATAACCAAGCAATTAGAAATTACTCTTACACAAATGAGGAACCATTCATTGTTCACGAGGACCTCGAAAACTACCCAGGGATAACATTTGAGTTACTTCAGCACCCAATCTCGGGCTACTCATAAGTATGCATATCCCCACATAGAAAATATTCAAAGACTCTTGTCGAGTTCTATATCTTCAGATGTTGTACAGAAGTTGTTCAAGAGGTAATAAAGTTTGATGACCCTCCTAAAGTTTTTAAACTGTTTACCAAGTAATCTAAACTATTTTTTTTTACTTAGAAGTAACTCACTATTGAACATTTCAGAAACTGCTGCTAATAAACCTTCTTGAAAATAAATCCATTGTCAAATTTTTGGACCATTCTGGATTTGATTTTAAAATTTGATCCTAATGCATCTCAAACATAGGATGAGGTAATCTTAAGAGGCTGCACAGTGGAGTGATAACATATATTGGAGCTACTTCCCTAGAACCTCCACAGAAGCTCAGATTCGAACAAAGGTAGAGGTTACAGACCTGTCTCTTTGGTTGTTTTGAGAGTATTCACTTCCTATCACAAACTGTGTGTAACACCAGCTCTAGTTCAATGAAGTGCAGCTGTACAAACAGCTCCAGTAACAGGATCCCATTGCCTCACCCTTGTCAGAAATGTGGAAAACAAGCAAGAAAACCAGAGGAGTTTTTCACAGTCTATATTCAGTTTATTGAAAGTAAATTACTTTCAAGCTTAGTTATAAAAATTCACTTTTCAGAAAATTATTCCTACTGTTGTTAATGAAATGACAAAAATTAATAATGCATTTAAATGTTTTTCTTCCCTAATTCTTGAACTGGGGAATTCAAAAGAGTGAAAAATCAATATTAAAGAGGGAAAATTATATTATGCAGTAAAAACTTCTGTCTACAGAAAGATTTAGTATAATTATATATTCCATCCAATAACAATGTTTTTCTTTTCCTATTAGAAAATTATAGACTCTAAATACATATGTCATTTTATTATGGCTTTACAATGACATAATTAGATATAATTATGCTGATTTCCAGTGCCAAAGTGTAGATTTTAAATGAATATATATTGTGAATAATGACTCAATAATTCCATTCATTTAGCCAAGACAATATAATATTTGAGTATGTTTTTTCTTCAGCTTTTAAAATTATTCAATAAAAATATACATTACTTTTAAAATCTATTCTTTATAAGATTCCGTTCTTAAAAAAAACCAACACAGTTGTGTAAAACTGCTACAACAGATAGATTCCGTGATCCTCAAGTTTCCCCATCCTCTGTGGTTGAAATAAGCAAAATTTCACATGTTCCCTGACTATGATGAAATGATGGACTTTGAAATGATAGCAAAATGGGATTGATCTTTGGGGAGCTTGGGAGAAGAGTGTTTCAAGTGTGCAAAATTGTCAATATCTGTAGTGTGTCTGTTTGTGGGGGGGGGTGTTCCAGTGATTTCTGTCAGCTGTTCATCCTGCTTTTTGTAATCCCTCCCTTTGAATGTGAGATGTACTAAGTGACTCTCTTCCAGGGAACAGGATATTGACAAAGAAGACAGGATGCCACTACAGAATCTTGGTCCTAGAAAGAGAATACTTTGTGTGTTGGGTCTCTCTCTCCTCACTAGCTCATATTCTCACATGCAGTCTGAGAAACTCCAGCTGTCAAAAATGGGAGCTACTTTTTGGAGAACTACATCTTGCAATGAACTGATTAATCACCCATTCTCATTCCTAACACCTCAAAAAATGTGAAATATGCCAATAATCAACCAGAAGCTCTCTAGCTGAGCCTCCCACTGGTGCTGCAGCCTGCAGACCGCTGAGGGGCCAAACTTCAAGTTTATTTTATGAATGACCTTGACTCTGTGCCTCCACATTAGCAGTGGTCAAATTTCTAATTCATTGAAATTATAAATGGTGATCCTCCTACCTCTGCCTCCTGAGTGCTGAGTGCTGGGACTATTGCCATGCACCACCATGCTCTGTCTACTTATAATTTTGATTCAAAAGATTCAAAATTTCCAATAATGCTATCATACAATACTAAATGCTTGGCTTGGTTCATTTAAGATCAAGAATTAAATATTTGTCCATTTTCTTTGTTAGTAGCTGGTTTCATTCATGGCTGAGTAGTAGTCCACTTGTATGCTAGCCTGATGATGTGTTGTTATGATTCACCATTTGAAAAGGCTTTTAGTTGTTTTCAGTGTCTGACATTGATACATAAAGCTCTGTCCACATGGCATGCAGACTTTCTGTGAAAATTAGGTCACACAACTCTTTATTTCACTTGGATAAATACCTAGGAATGAAGTTGCTGAATTAAGTGCTGTATATATATATATATATATATATATATATATATAATGTACATGTATATATGTTTATATTACTAAGAAATGACAAACTTGAGCTGGAAGGGATAGCTCAGCAATTAAAAGTACTTTCTGCAAAGCTTGGTGGCTTTATTTTATTTGATTTTTGATTTTATCTGATTCCCCACTTCCCTTGTAAAACCAGATGCACAAAGTAATACATGCATTTGGAGTTCCTTTGCAGTATCAAGAGCGCTTGGTGTGTGTGCACATGCGCATTCATATTAAATCTCTCTCTCACTCTGAGAATAAATAAACAACTAAAATATTTTTATAAAAACAATGTCAAACTTTGTTTCCAAGTCACTATGCAGTTTGGATTATTATCATGGCATGTGAGAATATAGTTAAGTGTCTCCACAGCTCCAGAAACACTGGGAATCATTAACTTGATTATTTGCTTCTTTATTTGATAGTTGCTATGATAAGGATATGGTGATATCACACTATTAACAAGAATTGCTGACATGGTTAATGACAATGACCAATGAGTCTATATAAAAATCAATACAATTTATTTTTGTTGCACCTGTTCAAAACTTTGACATATATATTTAGTTGGGTTGTTTCCTTCAGGAGAGGTGCATACCAGTTCTTTATTAGATTAGTGATCTTATTTGTATATTTTCTCTCCCAGTTCAGAATGTTTTTATTCTTACAAAAGTCAAAATCAAAGCGATCTGGATACTTGGCGTAGGTTGAAAGCAAGAAACCTCCAAGAATATTTAGTGGCATATATTGGCATGTGTGATAAGTTGATTGGTAACATTCAGGAATGAAATTGAGGGAGAAGCAGTCTGTCTGTCATTAGAGTAAACTGGGATTGGCAAGCCTCCCGCACACACACCTGTGCAGTGTGCTCACCTGTGGTGAGACACAATGAACTTCTATTATGCTTGGAACAATAATTTGTATAATTTTCCCAAGTCCCAGAATCTAAGAACAAATAACCTGAAAAGTTTGAAAGGAGAGCAGCTTGAGGAAGTGACCAAAAAAACAAAGCAGCCTGGGTACATTAGGAAAATGCAGGAAAGAAGAAAAACATTTGAATACCAAGGTAGAAAGCAAGTCCACGTGCCTTCTCTCCACAGTGAGCCACCTGTGTGGATGGATATAACCCCTGTCAGATTTGCTCATACAATGTATGTATTTGTGGATAATGAAGATGTCCACAATAAAAAAGAAGGAAACAAAGCTTTCCAGAACTTATTTGCCACTAAAAGGACCTTCTATTGGTCTGAACATTTGATTCTAAGCTAGTTTCAGTACTTCATAGTAAATTACATTTCACATTAGAAAGTTTTAGCATTACTGAACCTGTAAGGAAAAACTTGGTGTCATGTTACCAGACAAAATCAGGACTGAAGTTTTAATTCATGCATTTAACCATGACCTTATTACTAAATGACATTCACAACCAGTTTTTATTTATTAACCAAATTCATTGCCTTTTCTCAGTTATGGTTTTTTTGCTTCTGATCTTTCAAAGTGACTCATACCTATCACAACCCTTTCTTCTTAACACCTCTCAAAGTCCCATTATAAATTCCCATCACCACTGGGTATGTTCAGAATCCTCCTTTTCCTATCCCTTGCTTATCTCTTACAAGAGTCCTCAATCATCAAGCATTCCCTGAGGGATACCTCTATATAATATGCATCTCTCTCATTTTTCTCAAAATCTAGTGCAGGAACCAACAAACAGCCACATGAGACGGATTCCAGCAAGGTAATACTCTGTGTAGTATTTGTTTACAGTGTACATATGTGTGAATGTGCAGATGCATGCACAGTGTGAGCATGTGTGGGGTGGTCCCAGGAAAACACCCCCCTATTACTTTTCTTCAGTTTCCTTGAGACCTAGTCTCTCAATGAACCTGTAGCCTCTGATTTTTGGTTAGACTGTCTGATCAGTGAGCCCCAGAGATTTTCCTGTTTAAACACCCAACAGAACTGGAATTAAGCACACACATAGCCATGGCAGGCTTTATACATGGGGGCTAAGGAATTCAACTCAGGGTCTCCCAGGCTCTCATGCTTGTGGGACAAGTGCTCTTACCCATAAAGCCATCTCCCCAGACCGCTGGGTTTTACTTTATTATTCTAAATGTATTTTGAAGCAAATAAATGCAAGTTTGTCTCATATGAACATGATATAAAACATATCTTCCCCTTTCATATCCTACATTCTCTGGACTTTTGGGGGCACCATCCCTATTCCCATGGTTTCCTAACTTTGTCCTTCCTGTTGACACATTTTCTATCCTTTAAGAACCACATTTATTCTCTTACTTTAGCTATTATCTTTAGTTGTCCCCAGGCAACAAAAACTGTTACAGACTCTCTACTCTCCTTAGGTAAGCAAGTTTCTTATATCACTAACCCTGTGATATTTTTGCCTCCTTCACTATTCTGTAGGCATTTAAATAAGAGGAAATTATTTGTTCATCTTTGCATTTCTCATAGCACCTACAATTGTCTCTGCTTAGAAAATACTAGCGTATATTTGTTGATTAATATGCTTATTCTATAACATTGTATATCAGAACCAATATCAAAGTCACACTACTGATTTGAGGTATTAAATATGTGTGCTTTCACAAGCTTAATTATTCTCTTAATTTTTCTTTTCCTTTAGAGTGATTCCATCTCTTGAATTTCCAGACATTCTCTTTTATAACATGTGATCCCTCGACCCTCTGTTTCTCTAATTCTCTCAAACTTCTGAAAGGGACAGATGAACTACTTCCCTACTTCCCACTCATTCTCTGACTCATTACCAATATCCCTACACTCTCTCCAAAATTGTTATTGTTATTGCTTTTCATCTTACCAAAACCAAAGGCTGCTTTTTAGATGTGACCCTGCTTGAGCTTCATGAAGCATTCGACCACTGCTTCTGTTTTAAAGACTGTTTTACTTCGGTAGCATCCTTCGCTCCCTCCTGTTCATTCTCGTTCTCTGCTCACCTATGTGCATGAGTCTTCTCTGTTTTCACCACCTTCAAGGGACCAACTCCTCTTCATCCCCTCCCCTCGCTCTCCATGTTGATCGTAGTTGTACCATCAAAACCTTGTCATGACGTCACTGGTTCAAGGATAATAGTTCCCTAGATGTTTCTGTGGCTCCATACAGATTTCCAGACTTGGTATCTTATCATATGCAAATCCTGTGGATACTATTTCTTTTTAATCTACCTGTTGCCTTTGCCCCATCCCTTTCTGGTTAATGGCATGACCACCATATAGCTACTCACTCATGGAATGTAGAGTTGAGGAAGATCTCAACAGCAGAATGCTACATTTCAGTATTTTCTTGTGTGTGTGTGTGTGTGTGTGTCTCTGTGTGTGTGTGTGTGTGTTTGTGGTATTTCTGTATGTTCTGTATGTTCTTTAAGCATTTGTGCAGTATGTAGTACGAAATTAAGAAAATGATCAATATATATGAATGAAAAATTTATAAATGTATTCACATTATATTTTCATCAAATTCATTGAAGCAAATAAGCAATAAAATTTGTTTGTATTATTAACAAGTACATATTTGAGAAAAATATCAAGAGAAATGTTGAATGGCAAATGTAACATATATATATATATATATATATATATATATATATATGTACATACATTATTTAGGCAGGTCTATTATAAAATATACTGTTATCAAACTTTTGATATGTTAGAGAAGTTAACAATCATGAAGAAGCTAAAATATATTTGACAAAATAAAATTCTAACTTGACAAGATAGCTTTTCTATCAAAGGCTATTTTCCTCTAATTTGGACATCATTCAATACTAGCACATAGCATCTTTTGTCCCTTTGGCCCTGGAGTGGAAATTCTCAACTTTATTTGTTTGGATGCTGTTGTGAGAATCACTATTAATGTGACATCATGTACTCACAGTTAAAATTATTATATGATGAAGCTAATACTTACTAAAGTATGTATTATTAATTATTATTATGTATATAATATTTGTGATGTGATTATGTGTTGTGACGTGTCTGTGTGCAGATACACACATAGTATATGCTATGCACATTGTGCTCAGGTTCAAGAAGAACTTTGAGTCTTTCTCTTTGAGTCTTTTCATGGAGATCATCCATGAATTTCTTTAAGACAGGGTCTCTCCATCAATCCAGAGCAGCCAGTTGTTTTAGGTAAGCAGTTCCAAGTGATTCTTTGCCCTCTGCCTCCTTAGGACTGGGATCACACATATGTGTGGCCATACCCAGCTATTTATATGTGATCTGGGAAGTCAACCTTAGGCAGTTTCAGGCCCTCTTGGGCTCTCATACTTGACAGCTAATGTTCCTACCCACTGAACCATCTCCCAAGCCCTTATATTATTTTATGTACTTTTGTTACTTAGAAGAATATGACTATTATATAGCACTCTATTTTTCAGGTTTTCCTTTCTTACTCATTACACAATAAAGAAAATAGGGAAGGAATTAAGGAAAGAAGGAAGGAAGGAAGGAAAGGTGAGAGGCTGAATTTGGAGATATAACATGGTGCATGACATGAAGGCATAGTCTAAATAGAATCTTCTACTGACAAAATCATTAAAAGTGTACAAGAGGTATCAGAAGAGATGGTTCATGGCCAAGGACCTCTAGTGTAATAATCATGCAGGATTTGGAGGTTCAGAGAGGGGCTGAGAAAACTAACTTTTTTAATCAATAGCATCAGAGAAATTCAAATTAGAACTATATTGAGATTACATCTACCTCCATCAGAATTGCAGTCATTAAAAGAAAAGTAAATGCTCTTGTGTTGAGGATGGGGACAAAATCATATATGCAATACTGTTTCGAATGTAAACTACATTAGGCTCTATGAAAGTCAGTATAAAGGTGCCACCAAAAACTAAAAATAAATATTCCATACGATAGCTGTATTACTTCTGGGTATTTTCCAATAGAACTTCAAGTCAACATATTACAAAGATAATTGTAGATCAATGTTCATTGCAGCAGAATTTACCAAATCTAATTTATGGAACCATACTAAGTGTCCAAAAACCAAGAAATAGATAGAGAAAATTTTATATTTATATACACAGTGGATTTTTTCAGCCAAATAATAACATTAAGCATTAAAATATATGTAACTGCAGATAATCATATTAAGTGAATTAAGCCAAACTCAGAAAGAGAAATATTATATATTTTCTTCCATATTTCATATCTAGAGTTCTTGTAGGTACATAAAATCACATATGTGTATAAAGCATGAACATAAAGTGAAATTGTTTAGGGGAACAAAAGGACCTAAAGGGAAATAGGAAATAGCAGGTAGGTCTGCATGGAAAGAAGCTCAACATATACTTGCATGAAAATGTCCTTATGAAGCTAAATAAATAAATAAACTATGGCTTTATCAAATCTGTAAAATGTTTTAAAAAAAACCCAAAGCCAGAAGAAATGGTTGAAACATAGAAGACTTTCCATGTACTCGGTGCATAGTATTCTTCATCGGAGCCTGCATCAGACCTTCCCTCTGAGTCCATGTTTCTGCCTCTCTAAGGAGGTTGAGCCAACGGTGAACCAGTTATTTTATCAATCACACACACACACACACACACACACACACACACACACACACACACACACACTACCCTAGGATTACCACCCTATATTCAAATCTATTTTAAAAGCAAGCTTTGGAAACATTTTCTAACACAGTTCTGGATATGGTTATTTTGTGTGTGAGTGTGTGTTCATGTGGATGAGTGTGGGCATAGTCCTGCCCGAATGCACTTGTAGATATCTGGGGACAATATCCTGTGTCAAGCCTGGAGGCAGGGTGTGCTAATGATGCCATGCTATGTTCACCAGGATATTGTCTTTTGGAGGAACTTCTGGAAATTCTCTAGTCTTTGCTTCACTTCTCACCTTAGGTATTCTGTGTCTGTTGGTACCCACTACAGCAGACAGTTATGGCTGCTGCTGTTCAAATGCTTTATCCAATAAACTCTCCGCCAAACAGTCCACACATGGTTATTTTAGTAGCTAGAGAACTACTCTGAAATACATTAAGTTGTTATGTACTAAAGGTGCTGAAACGAAACATTTTCAAAGTGTAAGGCTTATGTGAAAGAATCAATTCCTAGTGAGGAATCTCAGAGCCTCCCAGTGCAGTGGGAATGAGTGGTCACATAACAATTAGTAGAGAGCAAGATAAACTGGCATTGGTTCAAATAATTATTTAAACACATTTATCCTACTACGTCACTTTCCCCTTGTGATTGATTTGTATGAAACCTTGTCAAAGGATCAAAAAAATTAAGAAGTTGCATATGTGATTTCCTATGATGATGTCACATTTGATGCTGCACAGCATGTGAGAAACATTAACTGTGACCAAATCAGCATTTTCCCCAAGGCCAGCTGATATACACCTAGAAAACACAAGCTACACACTTCAGAAATGCAATCCCAAATGCTATGTCCCCAGCAATTTCAACCTCAAAAATATCTACATGGTAAATGACGTTGTTTTTAGCTGCTTCCTTACACAAAGATAATGACACTGTGAGTCCTTTCTCTGCGTATCCTCCTGCAGAAACTTAAGAGGAAAATGCAGTGTGGCAATTCTTTTCCTACCCCCACCTTGGTAGGATAATGCCTTGCTTGTTCTTTTTAGAGTTCTTTTCATGTGTTCTGGGCTGTCTTTAGGAAAGATTGATTCTCGTTGTCACTGCTAGGAAGTGCACACTGTTCAGCCTCCCAACGATCTGTGTCCATGTCATCTTGCTCGGCAGGATGCCACATACTTTGGCAGCCAATATGAAGAAGAGAAATTCTTTAATGGCAATAGGGATGCCAATGAAACCTTTCTCACAATGCTCGGAACTCTTAGTGATTGGATGTTAAAACAGCAAACGCCAAGACTCAGGGGGAATAAATGAGGATAATAGCTGAAAAGTAGTATTGCGATTATTTAGCCAATGCTAAGAGGAATTTGACTTTCAATGTTTCCTCCATGATTAAACTTTTCACCAGAATATCATCCCTCTGGCAACCCGTGAAGATCTGGATCTGTTTAACGCCACACTGACCCTTTACTTCCAGACACAAGAGCTTAGTGATCAATGACATTAATAACAGCAATTGTCAGTTTGCATTTTAGAAGTAATTTCCACACTATAACATGTTCCAGCTATACCTCCACCCCGATAGAGAGTAGCATGATAGTAGAGAACCATGAGCAAGGCAAGGAAAATGAAAGGAATTTATATAAACAGGCAGGAAGCAGGTGTGTAGGACTCATTGAGCTCCAGAGAAGGACAAAAATGTGCTATTGTGGAAGTTAGCCTTTGAGAGGCAGTATGATCTCCATAAAACCATCTAAGTCTGCTGTTCCCATTTCTTTTATTATTATTCTTTTATTTTAAGATATTTATTTATTTATTTATTTATTGCAAGGAGAAAGAGACAGATGAGGGAGAGAGAGAGAGAGAGAGAGAGAGAGAGAGAGAGAGAGAGAGAGAGAGAGAGAGAGAGAGCATGCCAGTGCCTTTAGCCACTGCAAATGTACTCTAGATGCCTGTGTCACTTTATGTGGGTATCCAAGGAGGCTCTTTAGGCTTTGCAAATAAGTTCCTTAACCTCTTAGTCATCTCTCCAGCTCTTTTAATAATTTTATTTATTTATCTATCTATTTATTTGCAAGGAGAGAAAGAGACAGAGAGAGAAAGAAAGAAAAAGAGAAATTATTTTTCAAATGTTCTTATGCAGCCCAGGTTAGCCTCACTAATGTAGGCAAGGCTGGTAATGAACTTACGTTCCTCACTTTCACCTCTTAACTACTTGACTCCAGGCATTTACCACCATGCCAATTTCTATGTGTGAATTAAGGTACTGACTTTGGTGAAGAACAACACATAAAAGGAAATTTCTTAAAAGATTTTTTAGAGATGATTTTTCTTTTAACAGACATAAAAATTATCCATTTTATTGCTTCATGTTATAAACATGGGAAAATACCAAACCATATAACCGTGAACTGTGTTGAATTTTACTTATTGCATTGCTCTTATTAGTCCCGTGCTTAAAGGAAATAGCCTAACCCTCTGAATCATCCACCAAATCAACTGTTGTGATGGAAGTGATGATGTGAATGCCTATTTCACAATAAATCATGTTAAGATCCTAATTTCTGAAATAATGGTTTAAGGGCTGGAGCATCTTAAAGACTTAGCAAGTAGAAAGTGACTTGGGACATAATCATGGGATTAGAGAATGAGATTTCTGTCCTTATAAAAGAGGCCCCAAGAGAACCAGCAAAGTCAGCCCAGCTCTTCTCAGCAGACACGGTGTCTGCTGATGCCCCCATTTTGGACTTCTGGGACAACCTTCAGGACTGCTCAAATTCTGCTTCTGTTCATATACACACCATTTTATGCAAGGTTTTCAAAGCAGTTCAAATCAACTCACATGGATTTCATATAGATTCCAAGGATAGTATTTAAGCATAATAATTCAACTTGGTTCTGACAGTGTTTTCTCTGGGAATTCACACTATTCTCAGTAGCTTTGTTCTCAGGGGTCATTTGAAAAATGTTTATCACATATGAGTAAAATTCTGCCATTTGAATGGAAGGTAATGGAAAGACATTATTAAAGAGTTGGTGAAAAAGTAAAGATTAAATAAATTCAATCAATTTTGAGGGGACATAGAGTGGTTTGCAGTAGGAAAGGGGGGCTAAGGATGACATCAGCTGAAGAGGTACAATGTGTAGAGATCTAGGTGGACACATGCAATCATCCAGGATAATCTGCCTGGTGTTTGACTTCTTAGGTTAACTGTTTGAAGTATGAGGTAACTGAACCCAGCTACTGAGGGGCAGAGCTGGGACTGAAACCCAGATCTATGTGGCCACAGAGTTGTTCCTCTGGTGAGTTCTTAGATGAGTCCCTCCCTCTGCTCCACAGGGCATACCACACACAAGTAAACCATAGAAAAAAGGAAACCTAGAGCCTGATTGGTTGTTCAAATATTACTTAGAATGGAGCTCAGCAAAACAAACTTACTTTTAAGGACCTGATGCACCAAGTACAACAGGTTGATGTTTTCTGTCTAATGTTAAAAAAAAAAGAACTGTTTATTAGGCAGAGCTCTGACAATATTTTTATTACAATTTCTTCTTGTTACAAAATTAAGACTTTGATACAATTAACTAAACTAATAATGAATTGACACCATAAAACCCTACCTTTAATAGACTAAGTTCCTGAGGAAGCCATGGGAACCACCTGGTATACAGGAACATGAATAGAATGGGAGGAAGCTTAACCTCAATAATTTTTCAGGCCTGCATCTCCCTGTCTCAGTTATTGGTTCCTTCACACACTGAGCTGTAGGTCCACAAAACATGGCAGACTTCTGTTAAAACTTTTGAATACCTGCCCCAGGCCTAAGGTAAGACCCTATTGCTGAAGAAATCACAGAGAGTCATCAAACAACACCAAGAGATCCTTCTAGATCCAGATTGGTAACCAGCTCCCAGATGGTAGCATGTGTAGCATTGGAAGGTGTTGCCTGAGCTGCCAGGGGAAATTGGTCAATGATATTTGGAGAAAGCAGAGACCACTGATATACAATATAGACAGTTGTCACAAGAATTCTGAACAGATGGATGTATGAAAGAGACCAGCAAGTCAAGAAATGCTCATCTGTGCAATAGTGGCACTAAACCGAGGAGGATAATCAATCAACAGCTTACTGATTGGCTAAGAGATACACTTAGTGATAAGGAATCCTTAACTGGATCCATGGCAGAATCCTATGGGACCAAGATCTCTGGCTCCTAGGGGAAATTTCCAATACCAGGGAGCTACAGAGAGGCTACACCCTCTGTAGGAGCTAGACAAAATAGCAATGTTGTCTCAACCTATAATGATCTCACTCTCTGATGACGATCCTGTTTGTATTTTTCAGAAGGCATTGAGAAAGCTGGGGACAAGCCAATTCCACCAAGGCATGGGATGGTGGCTGACATCCTGGCAGGAGACAAACCACACCTAGCCTCCACACAGGGACCAAATGAAACCTATGAGAAAGTGAGGAGACAGGAGACCAATCACCACAGCAAGTCTGATAACCATGAAAGGTTAATGGAGACAGCACCAATGACACAACCCAGGGCAAAAGTCCAGAGATACTTAAGATCTCAACAATAAAGCAGACTCAAAACTCACCATCTATGATTCAGGGAACTGAGCGGAAGAGGGGGCAGAAACAATGTAAGAGCCATGGTGGGGGAGAATATCCAGAGGCATCACCCCCTTCAGCAACAATGCACAAAGGGGGAAGAAAAAAAAAAAAAGAAAGAAAAACTGGCTACTCTGGTGCAGTTCATACCCCCTAACCTATGGACAGATCCAGTATGCACACTGAAGATGTACCCCAGTGGGAAGGGGACAGAGAAGAGGACACATTCATAAGATTTGTTCATAAAAATGTATATACTTATTCATAATAAAGATATTAAATAAAAATAAATTTTAAAATGCAGGCATTGAGACTAACCAGTTGATAAACTTTTTCTCTTCACTATTCCAAAAATTAATTGGCTTAAAATATCATTTCATTGTTATTTTTTAAAAAATGTATTTATCCATTTATTTGAAAGAAAAAGGAGAGAGAGAGAGATAAAATAAAAGAGGGAGGGAGAAAAAGAGAACAGAACAGGGACTCTTGCCACTGCAAAATACCAAAAAATAAACAACAAAAAAAATGCAAAACAAAACAGAACTACAGATACATGTGCCACTTTGTGTATCTAGCTTTCCATGGCCACTTGGGAACCTGGACCAGCAGGCTTTGCAAGCAAGAGCCTTTAACTGCTGAACCATTTCGTCAGCCCTCATTTTCTTATTTAGGAACTATTACTCTTGAATAAAGAGGAATCTAGAAACTGGAAACAACTTAGGGTTTATTTTAACAATAAAAGATGATTCAATGGCTTGTGTTAAAGGACGACCTTAATCATAGTTAAAAGACTCCTTTCACAAATTTGACAAAAAATAGTTCTAAACATCGGTACTTAAAGAGATTTATGATTGTCTCATTTCCCCAATTTAAATTTCTAATTTAATTGGCACAATCACAGAGTTTATTTTTTTAAGATCCTTTTTGTTGTTTGAGTAAAGCATCATATATAGTTTATAATGTGTAAACTGAACAGTTTTATTTCTATTTCATTTACATTTAGTATAAACACTATCTTACTCCAATTTCATGAAACTATTTATTAAATATATAATTGGTAAGGAAAGAAGACCTGGAACTCAGAGCAATATTTATATAAATGACACTGTGAATCTGTTTAGCTAAACTGACACAAACAAACCCAAACACATATATACACACAGACACACATATAAAACTAACATATCTGACATTGTCCTTCCCTCCTCCCTTACTCCCTCCTTCCCTTCCCTTCTCCTGTCTTCCCCTCCCCTCTCCTTCCTGGGAATTAAGGCCAGGGCCTTACACATGTTAGACAAATATTATTTAACTAAGCTATACCCACATCTCTGTTATTCAGTTATTTATTTGTTGTTTTTTTTTTCATTTTTCATTTAGACTTGAATTGTGTAGCCCAGGCAGGTCTTGAAGTTGCCACCTTCCTGACTCTCATACTCCCAAGCAGCTGGTATTTCAGATCTGCACGATAAAATAATGTTTACCTCCACATGTTTAATGGCATTTTAACATATTATTTTTAGTTTCATTTGTCTTCATACTTTATTCCATTAGTAGGAAAGGGTTGAAACCAACTATATTTGAGTCTATCATTACTTTATTCACATGCATGAATGACAATTTTCACAGGTATATATTTATAAGTTGGGAATGGTTTTCTTTCAGACGTTGAAACCATTAATGGATGGTCTGTAGCATCCAGTTGCTGATGAGAACCCTCTGTCTGTTTTGAATAAATCTCCTTTAAATATCTGACATGCCTATATTCACTTCTCTGGTAATTGTTAACTCATGATTTTGCTCTATGTTCTAAAATCCATCATGACAAGTGACTTTTTTTCTTTCATCTCTCTGATTGGAAAATATTCAGCTTGGAAACTGTAATACCTCCGGGTTCAAATTTTGATTTAAGATATCTTATTGTCTAGTGTATTACTTATTTTTTTGAGAATGTTGATTATACTCCCAACTTCCTGTATGAATCCTGTCATTTTTATTGATTGATTTAAGAAAATATTTATTGGATTCTTCATTAGATTAATTTTCACATTATCTTCCAATTCTTATTTAGTAAACTTTTGTTCATTTTACTTTTACTTTCTAAGACTTCACTTTTGTCCTATGCATTTTAATATAACATTTTACTCATATATCATAAATATAGCATCTGCTCTTCCATTTATAAAAAGAAGTCTTATTTACAGTAGAATTAAACAGCACATATTTTTGGCTCTTGAAATGTCTTTGTTTCCTTAAGTTTATGTTATTCAGATATTTTGACATCTATTCCTCACAATCATTTCAGTTACTTAGAAGGGTTGGGTGAGGTTTCCAAGGATTCCGAAACAGTGGGAAAGATTTACCCAGACACCCGGTGTCCTGTTTACTGTTTTTGCCATCAAGTCTACCTGGTATTCAAAAAACAAAGGGCCTTAAATTTGTTGGTAATTGTTTGTGATCTAAGAACAAGTCAGCAGTCCTCCCTTTGAGTGACAAAGAAATCCATCCAGGTGTCTGAGGGCCTAAGGTAGCACTGTCTCTTCTACAGAAATTCAACCCTTCCTCCTCTAATTTGCAAACCCAGATTCACCTGTGGTCTGTAATTCTTGAGACTTTCAGGAGCCCTTTAGTACAGACCACATTTCTAAGAGCTTGAATTTAAGCTTTTGATTCTCCTCAATGAATTGTTTTTCATTAAGACTTAGCTTTGAAAGTTTGTGTGAGTACTCTCCATTATTCTAAATGTCCTTAGAGCTTAGAGAGTTCTTTATTCACATCAGTTTATAATTTTCATAAGGCCTCTTGAGGGGACAGCGATGAAAGCAAGTACTCACTCAACCATGCTTTTGTGGGAAGGACTACTCATGCTTTCATACTGAAAATTGTATGGAATAATCTGTGTAGTTATCTCTGTGTTTAACAATGTGAGATCTGTAAGATCCCGTCATTTCTAAATGACTTCAATGTCCCAATGAAGGTTTCAGATTTCCATTTCTAGCCCATCAACTTTCCAGCACAGAACTTGAATATTGACTGACTTCTCTTACATTGTATGTCTGAAAATCTGGTTTCTGTGAAATCTCCTGCCTACTTAGGCTTCAGATCATTGCAATCCACACAGTATCCTCCTTCAGATTTAACAGGCTCCTCATTAAGATGACCAAACTTGACATAGTATACAATAGGACACAATTAACTTTGTTTCAACATGTGCTTCCTAAATTTATTAATAATTTCTTCCTTTGTATGCAATGTTCCTTTCACCACCTATCATAAATTTTGTTTTTGGCAAGATGTTCTGAGGCACCCTGTTGTGGGTTTAGCATTCACTGTGGCCAAATTATCCCAGGTGTAATGTATAGTTATTGTTATTGTGATCATGATTATTCTTTTAAATGGTTTAGAAAAATAACTATATTATATTAAAAGACCATGGTTATACTATTATTTGCATTACATTTGGTTGATGCATTCAGCAAGGATAAGATTGAATAATTAGTTCAAAAGTGAATATACATTTTTAAAGCAAGTATTCTCATGAATATTTGATTCCAACCAATAATCATGCAACTAAGAAGACACAAAGTTTTTAATATATATAAGTATATATATATATGCCTGCTATAATATCTGATTTAGTTAAGTTTTATTGTCAATGTACAAATCATTACAATTCAATGTTTTATACTTCAGTACAAAATATTGACTATCAACTCTCTAGCTAATGTTATACCAATAATATATGCTGAAGCAAAATATAGGTAAACTTGCATCAAAACTATTCAGAACTATAAAGAAAAAAATTTATTCAACTTTTGGTACAGTTGCTTCTCTCATTTGCTTATAAGAAAGCATTGCCTAATTTACCAAAGTAACTATTTTTCTCCTGTTCACTCTTAACCACATATTGGCACCAAGAGAACTGTCTCTCCCACAGTGGATCAAGCCAAATACAACTTTAGCCCAAAAAAGACATCCTGTCCCTCCTTTGACAGCCAGAAGTCTTCTTTCACAGATCCAAGGAAAAATAAGAGCAAATATTTGCAAAGATTTTTTTTTGTCTTGCAGCAAAATAACGCAGCATTAACAAAATCATGCCTGGAGGAAAGTAATGGGTATACATATCATTATATTGTAATTTCACATTGAGAAACATTAATTCCTAATATGCAGGAGTATTTTTAGATGGCTCTGACAGTTTGCATGAGCTTGGGAGTGGTGCAACTTGCTTTCATAGGAAAGGAATGGCCTAGCCTGGGGATTTTATTGGCAGATATCATGGCTTAAAAATGCACATGGGATGTCTGTCTTAAAAAGCAACAAGAATAATATTTTACATACTTTGATTTTTTATGATAGGAATCGGTTATACAAGAAAAATTTTCTTGCTTTTCTCATCACTCATCTCGCTTTTGCTAGACAGTGTTAGGAGTCTCATATTATCTTGGTCTTTTATGGCTCCCTATGGCTGGTAAAGTGCTTTCACATATACATCACTGACTTAAATCCTTGCAACAATTGTTGCAGATATTATTAACATCACTAAAGTAGTTAAGAAATAATGAGTATCAAAAGATATTAGTGGATTGTGGAAAACTGTCCAAGGCTTAAACAGGGGCAAGTCTGAATCCAGAAGGAATAGTCTCTACTATTTCTCTTGTGATATGTTCTTCCTTCTTGCAATTAGTTTAACATAACTTTGTACTTTCCAAAACTCCAGCCCATATTAGGGTATTATTTTCTATTATATTTTGAATTAAATCACATGGAATTACCTATTTTTTCAGGTCATTAAGATAAATCTCAGCAATTGACATAGATAATACCTACAGAGCTCCCCGTGAAGATACTCAATTCTATTTGCACATAAAAGTTCTTTGTGAATACCATGCAACCACAAAAATCTAATGTTTCTTTTTATTTTAGCTTCTGTTGAAGCACTTGAAGCTATATCTGTTCTCTCATGCTGCTGGTCAATTTGACTGAATTAAGCCAACCTCAATGAAATTATCCAATGAATTGTTTTGTGTTAAATCTGTTTAAATTTTATAATGAATAGGCCAGTAGAGTTAGTTTATAAGTGTCTGTTTGTAGAAAAAACAGGATAAGAGATGCAATGGTGCAAAGAATCTAACAAGTAGGAATTCCGGAGTATTTTCAGCTGACTGAAAGCCCTCCTCCTGCAAACCCTTGGATACTGAGCAGGAGCTAAGGGGGGTAGTGTTTCCAATGCTCTCATTTCCTGCCCTCTCCCCAGGGAGACATAGATATCATGAAAGACCACAGGAAAAAAAACGTTGCTGAAGCTGCAAACAATCCTTTGTCAATTTTAAAAGATTGGTAAAATTTACTTATGAATTTCGTTTTACAAAAACATGACTGTTGGTCATGAAAAACAAAACAAAAAAAAACAAATCATAACCGTAATTTCTTGATTTTAATTATTTTTGCTCATGGACTTTTTCCTCAATAACTCTAAATACAGTTATATATTTAAAATGGCATATATGAGACTCAGGTGAAATTAGGAGAGAAAAATAAGGTGGATAAGTAATATACGCTACAGTTTATCCTCAGGCAACATAATAATTGTTTAAGATATACACAGTCTCTTGATACCAGCTCTTATCCAGTTGACAGCATATTTTAAGGCATGACCATTAGTGGACTTAAAGTTATATTATTATTAATACTTAAGGATACTCGTTCATTATGAATTAATTTACTGACCAAATTGTACCTTTTCAGAAATAATACCTACTGAATATTGATTACAGGGTCAGTAAATTTGCCTGGGTATATTTTGCTGCATTTGCAGGAAGTAATTTTGGTCTAATCACCTGCATTATTGTTATTGTAGTGATGAGAATTAATCTCAGGGCCTCACACATGGAAGGCAAGAACTGGCACTGAGTTATAGCCCCAGCATGGATTTTTTTTTGAAGTGTAAATTGTTTAGCAAACTTCAGGGACAATGTCTGTTTGTCAGTTTCCATAGACTCAGTTCTATGACCACACAGTTCACAGCCATGTTTCCCTTATAATAGGTCTTTAAAAAGAACAGACCATGCTCTCATCATGGTAACAGAAAATATTTTGTCTTATTTAACTCAATTGTGTGTAACTTTCTGCTTGCTATTTTATGAAATATTGCTTTTATAATATTTTACATAATTCTAATTGTAATATGATATTTAAAGAAATATGAGAAATGGTTATTAATAGAGGCTTTTTGCCAATTTAGAAATTAAAATTTTATAACAAGTTGGCATGATGTAAAAATAAAGCTTTAGAGTAAAATTAAGAAGTATATATTATTTTCTTTTAATTTTATTTTTATTGTCCATAATGGGTTACATTTTTTAGTGGGCCAACAATGAGTTGTTATCCCCAATTCCCCAATGCCCCCCAAGAAGTATATAACATTATTACAAATTTTTATAATGGCTAGGTTAGAGGAATTGGAAGAAATCCTCTATAAATAAGTATTTTAGATAAAATGTGGTATAAAGAAAACAACTTTTAGATAAAAATTCATTTGAATTCTAGAGAAATGTGAAGTTTATGGCATTATTAATAATAACGGAGATTTTTATTTTACTTTTTAAAAAGATATTGTGATTGAGGTGTGAATCTCTTTCAAAATTATACTCAAGAATGTTCTAGTAATTCAGGATCAGCCATTTATTACACCCCTACTCTGTGACTCAGCCAGCTTTGAAGAAGACAGATTCGTGCCCTGCTCTAAGAAAGCTGATCATTGAACACTAGATGCTACAAAGAACACCTCCCTGGGGAAGCAGTCATCACACCAAATGTCTCCACTTAAAAGTGCTTAGACACTTTTGCCTCAAGAACACTATCAGTGTTATAATTCTGTATGCTGTTGCTATTGGCATATACCTTTGGAATTTTGTGTGTGAAGATAACAACAGATACCCTTTATTTAGCCTTGTTTATGTAACAATATCTTGATGTCCTTATATTTTAAAGAGAAAAAATATGAAATTAAGTCTGAAGAGAAATAGCATCATTAATACTCTCTCAATATTACAATTTTATCTTTAGAACTACTAGATCTTAATAACAATTATAATATGTTATATACTTAAAGGTCAAGCAAAAAGAGTCTTAGTGAAAAAGTACAGAGAATTGTGATTTATGTAAATAGTATCATGGGTCTGAAGGACCTATTTTCCTAGAGCTCTGACCTGTCGCTATATAAGCACCAGCGGCTTTCATTAATATTTCTCAAATCCTCTGCAGAGACCCACGCTTCTACTGGTCTCTTTATGATGAGTGTGAATTTTGGCACTTTTTTGATCTGACATCTGGGAAATTGGAAGAGAGACATACTCACTAAATGATTCAGGATTTTAGAATTCATTTCTCTTGCCAAGAAAGGAAAACCAGACCCTTTGGGGGTGTGGGGCTGAGAAACTTACATATTTGCTGTTGTGTTTATTTGAAGAAGCATGGTGCAATTTTCCAGGACTCCTAAAAAATGAGGGTGCAGTTCTGTGGTCATATTTGGTGAAAAGACGAGAAATTCAATGCCATGATGAAAAAATATAAACCATGAAATTAATGAAATACAGTTTTTTTTAAACTTATGAAGCACAAATGTTTCAAATAATTCAAAATACTATTACAATTGTCAACAGGTTAGGGACAAGCTTTAATGATACTAGGTTAGATCGCAAATAATCTAATTTGGAAAATGTAAAAAGTTGTGAAATGAAGAAAAAAATAGAAAATATGTAGGGTTGTAGGGTACTCCTATTACATTTTACACCTATATCCACATAAACTTCTAAGATGATAAGTGAATTAGTTATCTTTTTATTGCTGGGACAAACCACTTGAACAAAGACAGCTCATGGGAGTCAAATTCATTTTGGCTTACAGATTCCAGGGAAGCTTCATAATGGCAGAGGAAGGCATGGCATGAGTAGAGGCTGAACATCACTTCTGCCAAAGCAGGTGGAGAACAGCAGCGGGAGAATAAGCCAAACTCTGGCAAGGGGAGCTGGATAGAACACTTCTAAGACCACCCCCAACATCACAACTCCTCTAGCAAAAGTCCACCTCTCTAATTGCTGCAAGCTGGAGACCTGGCAACCAGAACACAGGAGTTTATGGGTGACATTTTATACAAACTACCTAATAGGCCTCATAGAATATCAGAAATTTAATCGCATCATATGGGTATCTCCATTCATGAAATTGCACTTTATATATACCATTTGATGAAAAGGAATTTTAGTTTGATATATTAAAATTATTATTTATCCTCAAAGAAAAAAAATTGTTTCAAACTTGTAAAAATCAAGAAGTACTTTTACACAATTGTTTGGGTAAATATAAATCAAGTTTATTATTTTGCTGGAAAATTTATTTTATTGCTTATGGATAATTTTTTAAGAGTGCATAATCATAGGAAACCTGTTAGCAATTAAAACATTACTAAGCTTAAAATTATATCCATTAATTACTTACTACTATAATAAAATATCTGCCAAAAGCAACTTCAAAGGAAGAGTTTATTTTGACTAAATTTCAGGATGATGCAGTCTATGATGGAGGGAAGGTGTGGTGGCAGGAGCATGAAGCAGTTGCTCATGTTGCATCCATAGTCAGGAAGCAGAGAGTGATGAATTCAGGTCCTCAGCCATGTCTCTCATTTTTATACAGTCCAGAACACCCACATGCTGATGTGACATCATCCACATTTAGGTTAGGGTGTGTTTATCCAATTTACTGAACCCAATTTAGAAAATCCCTCACAATCATGTCCAGAGATTTGTTTTCCATTATGATAATCCTGGTAAACTGACACCCAGGATTAACCATCACAAACTTGTCAATTTGACCATCAAAAATCACTTTTAAGCCATTACCTTCCAACACTTGTTCTCTTAGCCAAGAAAACGCATTTTGTCCAACATCAAAAGCCCCCAGAGTCTTTTCATTTCTAATTCTATAGAAAAGTTGAAGTGCAGAGGCTCTTCTAACACTCAGCCAAACCATTTTTTATAAATTATATCTTTATTATCCATATTTCATACACTGAATGAGTAAATAATGAGTTAGTGTCCCCAGTTCTCTGATTTTCCACTTTCCTGTTCCCAATCAGCTGGATATCCTCCTCTGTGGGGAGTCTGGATCAGTCCATGGGGTAGGGGGTTATGGATAGCCTAGGAGTTAACCCAGTTTCACCCTCCTTTGTATCTTGTTACTGAGAGGCCATGTCTCTGGATATTCTCCTCCACCATGGCTCTTACAATCTTTCCATCTCCTCTCAGCCAAACTCTTGAGAGAGACCTCCTATGGCATCAAAAAAGAAGTTATATTTCCAAACAATGGTGGAATTTCCAGGAAATAACACATCAAAGTAGCATTGAAATCCCCCACAGGTGAAACTCCAAGTCCTTCCTTCAGGTCCATGTCCAGCAACTAGGCTCATGAAGGAATAGTCCAGGTTCCAGAGAGCTTCATCACTATGGCTCCCCAAATAAACAACCCTTCAACTCTGCTTCCTGTAGCACACAGAGCCTCTCTCTTGAGGTGGCCCACTCCCTGCCTGCAGCAGTAGCCTCTTCTGTGTCCTGACCCTGTGGAGCACTTCACAGTGTGGCTGTTTTTGATAAGGGAACACCTCCAGTTCATCTCTCTGTTCCAGTCATTCTTATTCTCACCAGTTAGTCTTCGGTCAATAGAATCTTGTCATCAGGGTCTCTTTCCTTTTGTCACAGCACAGAACACAAGGATTGTCACTAACAATTATAGGTCCTTTCTCAGCATGTCCATTGTGGAATCTTTTAACTTGATCACATTCTTTTTCTTGCCGAACTTAACATTTTTTTGCATGTCTTTCTGTTCTACTTTATTCCTCTATCCCACTATAGCTCTGAATAAGAAAAGTCATCAGTCATTATGCCAAAGCCTGCCTCAAATTTTCTTCCATATTACAAATTAGTCCATTATATTTAAGTTCAAACACTCAGATTGTCAAAACATAGAGTGCAGACAATTTTTGTAGCAGAATATCACATGAATGGGACTTATTCCAGGTCCTGGTAGGGTCCTAGCTCTCCTGTGAAGTCTCATGAGCCAGCCCTCCACTATGCACAATAATGAATCATTATTGTCTTCCAAGCTCTCCAAGAATGCCCCACTAAGCTCTACTTATGGTATTCAAGAGCTTTTTTAAGCCAAAGTTCCAAACTCTTAATTGCTCTTGCATACTATAGTACCAAAGGTCTAACCACAGGTTCAGGTTAATCACAGCAATAGCCCTAGTTATTACCACCCAATTTTTTATGCAACAAAATAACTGATAAGGAACCAAACTTCTGATATCCCAAAAAAAGCCTATCTATCAGACCCTGAAAACAATAGTTAACAATCATGGCTAAATAAGATTTATATGAATTGCAAGACATTTAAGAACGGTAGTTATATCTACTCTGAATCCGTCTGCATTTTTTTTTAAATTTAATATTTATTGTCCATAATGAGTTACATTATTTAGTGGGCAAACCATGCGTCTGCATTTTTGGTTCATTAACTTCACAAAGCTATAACTATCTCTTCATAGAAACATTTCACAGTATGAGGAGAAATTCAGCTCTATTATATAATTTGCAAAAATGTTTTTATGACCACTTCACACATCCAGTCAATATGGCAAGTTGAACAATACTGAATTATAAATCGTGATCATTTAATATTGGTTTTCAAGTGAAGAGAACTTAGAATCACCTGTGGTACATGAACTAGACTAGGTTAGCCTCTGTGCATGCTACAAGTAATCATTTTGGTTATGTTAATTAAGTTGGGAAGTGTGATGATTTGATCCAGGTGTCCACCACAAAAGAATGTGTTCTGAATGCTCAATCTCCAGCTTATGGCAAATTAAGTATTAGATCCTTGTTGGAGCTGTGTTGTTGGGTGCGGGCTTATGGGTGTTATAGCCAGCTTCCCCTTGCCAGCTTCTGGCATACTCTCCTGCCTCTGTGGTCCACCTGATGTTGGCCAGGACGTGATAGTCAACCCTCTGCTCATGCCATTGTTTTCCCTGCCGTCACGGCACTTCCCTTGAGACCTTAAGCGAAAATCAACCCATTCCTCCACAAGCTGCTTTTGATTGGGTTCTTTCCTGCACAGAATAAAAAAGTTGACTATAATAGGAAAACACACCCTAACTATTGGTGGCACCATTCCTGAACTATATAAAAAGGAGATTCACCAGAACCTACGTAAGGCCAGTGCAAAGACAAAGAAATTGTTGCATGCATCTGGAGTTCTTTTGCAGTGGCAGGAAACTCTGGGGTGCCCATTCTGTTTATCTCTCTTTCTCAATATAAAAATTTTAAGCCAGCTGTTGTGATGCACTCTTTTAATCCCAGCACTGGGGAGGCAGAGGTTGGATGATCCCTGTGAGTGTTGGAGGCCAGCCTGGAACTAACCTGGAACTATAGGGCTAGTTCCCAGACAAGTAAAAGAAAAAGAGAGAGAGCTATGTGAGCACTAGCATTCATCCCTCTCTACTTCCTGACAGTGGACAGCATATGCCCAGCTCTGCTTCATGCTTCTACTGCTAGACCTTCCCTGACATGACAGACTAACCTGTAACAGCAAGCGAAAGTAAACCCATTCTCCCTTAATCTAATAGCTGCCAGGTGTTTTCCCCAGAAACAAGAAGGTAATTGGTATATAAATGACCTATGAAAAATAGGTAGAGGAATAAAAATGAATTAATGTATAAAGTGCACCCACTCCTAGCTGCTTGAGAAGCATCTTCTGTATTACTTTGACTCAGATGTCTCAGCAGGCAGGAAAAGTCATCAGGCATAGGTTCTATGAAGTCAGACAGCCAGACTGCCTGACAAGGACCTTTTGTACAGAATGGAATCATAAACTGAATGAACTTGACTAGGTGGAAACATCTGGGAGTGTGACACCATTATGCATGAGATAATTGGAGTATGTTTTTAAAGGAAGTACATTCTGCTCACTTTCCTTCTGAATCACTCAATAAAATTTTGATGTGCATGTAAGGAGGTACTGGTTCATCAGTAAACAGAGATTGTTTAAAATATACAGAGAAATACAATATGTTAGACTGTAATTAGAAGAACTATTCTGGTAATAACTAGGGGCAATGGACATGGGCCTCGGTAATGAAGTGTACAAGAAGACCTGAGATTCTAAGGAATGCTGTTGACTTGATGCTGCACACATTGTCCTTTCTAGAATAATCAGCTGAGCTCTTTGACCTAAATGTAGCTGGATAAGGGACAGAGAGTTGTCTCCATCCCATATTCTATACCTAACCAGATGGCAATTCGCACACACACACACACACACACACACACACACACACACACACCCATTGGGGGGTCAGGTGGGGGAAGTTAATAGAGATGTTTTATGATTGTAAAATCTTTTCTTTTTATATTTACTTTGAAGAGAATAAATAGTAAATAATCCTTTGTGGTGTGTGTGTGTGTGTGTGTGTGTGTGTGTGTGTGTGTGCCTGCACACATGCCATACGTGAGTGCAAAGATCAGAGGAAAACTTGAGGTATATGCCCTAGCTTCCCACCTTGTTTGAGGCAAGGTATCTCATTGTTCACTGCCCCTTTCTCCAGGATAGCTGGCCCATACATTTCTAGATGTTTCTCTTATTACTTACTGCCTCCTATCTTCCTGAACAGGAAACAGGATGACAGATATTAGCTCTTCAGCATCTGGCTTAACTGGAGCTCTGGAGACAAAAAGCAGGTACTCATGGCCAGCACTTTAATCACACAGCCATCTGCTCAGCTCAACAGCAAGTAATTCTTGAATGCATGGAATGTGGTGTCCTAGAGATCCAAGGAATAAAATAAGACTCTTCCTAAAGAGTCATGTGGTTGTTCTATGTTTTCAGTGTGTTGGTTAATCCTATGCATCTCAGTAGCTATGTGAGACTGGACAATTCAGTAGCTGTTTTAGTCAGCCACACGCCACTGGGATGAATCTTCAAACCAGGCACAGTTTTTTGGAGGAAAGGATTTATTTGTAGCTATAGACACAGGGAAAGTTCTAGAATGCAAAAGAGGTTGCCCCCATTTCACAGGTCCAAGCAGAGAGAGAAACCCATCACCAACGCCATGCACATGGAACAGCAAACAGGCAGGAGGGGGTTGGGATCTTAAAACCTGTCCCCAGACTTAATGGGTCCTGAGTCTCTGGAATTTCCTTCCTGCACTGCCCACACAGTAAAGGATGTTTACTTCTAGCTTCTTTGAGCTTCTTTACATCCTGCCCCCTACTGAGAGGCTTCCTTCCTATAAACATACTCAGAGACCCACCCAAGATTACTTGAAAGGTCAAGTTGACATCAAAACTTAACCATCACAGTAGCCTTTGGAAAGATGGAAGAGAAGGTCAGTACCACTTGCCTTTTCACATTAAAAATAGAAGAGAGGCATTCTGCAGGGATAGTGAAACAGGGTCAATGCACAAAGGGGAAACAGTTCATTTTGTGTAAGTGAACAGAAATTATACAATAAATGAACACGTTATAGTTTGGATGTTTGGTATAGGATACTATGATCATTTTTATACAGTCCTAGCTAGAAAAGCAAAAGAAAAAAATCTCAAAGTTGTCCTTGAGAACATTTATGCAAATACCTGTCCTAAAATAAAAAAAAAGCTATTGAGTATACCAACAGGATGTGCTGAGATTTTAATCATAATTTGGTATGTGAAACTATGCAAAATCTATTGGCGAGTTTCCTCCTATCATCTCTTGTAATAGCAAGTGAGGTCCCGTCAACTTTTTACTTGTTTCTTTCAACAATATTAGCACAATTCTGGACCCTTAAACAATGTGTGTTCTAAAAATTCCTCAATTAAGACTGAGATTAATTCATTTCCAAAGGAGTTCACATTTGGACAGGGCCTAGGCTAGATTACAAAGGAAGTTGGAGGTTACCAGACCTTCTGAGCTCAACCCTGCATGATGCATTATAATGTTAAACAGAGTTGGTTGGTCCCTTGCCACAGACAAACATGGAGCCTGGCTGCTGATAATCTTTTAATTATTAAAAATATGTTAAAGCTAAAATGCAAACTATGCCTAATGCTTTTAGGCCAATTAATCTGCAGCATGCTATGTATGAAATTGGCTAATTAAAAATTTAAAAAAACATAATCCTTATAAAAATATTTTTAAGCAAGTAAGTCATATTGTCCATGACCTACTTAATTTTTCTGATAGTTCATGTATTTATTTTTCTCAATAAATCATGGATGATCCTGTCAAATTAAGTCTCAGAGAGTTGGTTGATAAGCATAAAGGAATGTCTTACAAATAATGTTCAGTGAAATGAGCCAAGCCAAACTTGAGATGAGGCTAGTGTCTGTTGGAGAGTTTCACACCTCTGTATTGCTTGCAGAAAAATTAGAAGTTACAGGGTTGAGGGTGTATATTGGTGGTAGTGCTTTGACTAATATGTGCAAAGCCATGGATTGGATCCCCACCATATGAAACACACATACACAGAGAGAGAGAGAGAGAGAGAGAGAGAGAGAGAGAGAGAGAGAGAGCAAGAGAGAGAGAGGGGGAGAGAGGGAAATATGCATAAATGCATAAGTTATGAACATTGTAAACTGTTATGAGTCCAGACTTTTGTCTTTACAAAAGGATTCGGCTATTATACCAAGTATTAATAGAAAAGAAAACATACTAAAGTCAACATCTCAAGTAATTTTGGAACTTTTGGTAAATAGATCACAACTCTTTAGCAGAGAATAAGAACTTGCTATCTTGTGAGTTGGTATGTGGACATCTGCACAAAGTGTGAGAGCTAAAGACCCGTGGAAACCTTCAGACTATTGGCAGAATCAGTGTTGTTCTCTGTTCCTTAAAATTTGCGGGCCAATCAGAAGTTATTGATGATAACACTTCACTAGGCTCACATTGGTTATATGCTTTTTCTTTGTATCCTTACAAAACATAGCACAAGAAGTGTCCCTCCACCTATTGCAGTGACAATATGACTTCATGTGTGCAAGTGTGTGCGTGTGTGTGTGTGTGTGTGTGTGTGTGTGTGTGTGTGTGTTTTAACCAATGACCTTCATGTCTCTGATCTAACTTTGGAAAGTTGAGTATCGGCTGATACCCACCAGTCATGACATCATTGGAACCAACTTCCTTTCTTCTCAAAACTGCTTACAAAGAATAAACAGTCTTTTTAAAAATTTTATATTATAATAAATACAGACATCATAGAAATTAGTGAACGGTCATAATATTGGATTTGGTAGTATACATGAAATATACTTTATCAAATTTTAATGGTCAAATTATCAACAAGAGTTTCATGTGAATGTTACTGTTTTATGGAAGAGTGCATTGATTTTCTAGAATACAGTAAATTTTCAAGGTGGTTAAGGTAGAAGTCACTGTCCAAATCCCATTCTGAACAATGTGGTTAACAGACCTTCATCGTCTTAGTGACATAACATTCATTGTTTCTTTTTTTTAAGGGAAGAAAGGGTTTAATTCAGGTTTATACATTTCAGGGAAGTTCCTTCATGGTAAAAGAACTTGGCTCACTTCAACATACACAGCAGAGAGAGAACCAACAGCCAGAGTTCACACTGGCTCTCTACACAACTCGTAGGACTGGACTCAAGCCTACTAAAACTTAAATCAGAAGCTTAATCTTAGTCAAAAATACCTCAGGTTATGAAGGGGAAACATTTACATTCAATCCACCAAAAGTCCTATGTGCAAGACATATACATATCTCAGAGATTCATATACAAATCACTAAATATAAGTGAACACACTCAGAAAAAAGCTGAAAACACCTGGGATCAAATGAATTATTCTGTACTTTTCAAAGATCAAGGAATTTTCTTAATCCTATTTTTGTTAACTTTTTATCCCTCATTCTATAAATAAGCTATTCCTTACATCTGAAATGCTTTCCTCTACTATTCTTTTCGTTTGGGGCTGTGGCATCTTGGGAGGATTGTTATTTATTTAATTTTTTTTGAGGTGGGGTCTCACTCTAGCCCGGGGAAGAGCTAGAACATATTCTGTAGTCCCAGACTGACCTCAAATTCACAGTAATCCTCCTACCTCAGTCTCCAGAGTGCTCAGGTGAAAGACATGCCCCACCATGTCTGGCTCTTTTGCAACAGTCTCTTTTCTCTCTTGAGACCCTTTCTTCATAATGGATCTCTTTCTCTGGAAAACCCTGCTCTGCTTTTCTCTTGGTACTCTGTTGATTTTTCATCTGTGTCATTACCATGTAAATTGTAAATTATTTTTCTACACAGAGATTAATTTTGATCCCAGACTGGGTTGACAAACTTCAGCATCATTTAGCATAAAGAATAATTATAATACTGAATCATTATTTATGATATTGCTGGTAGCTGTTGCTAGCATAAAGCTGAGGTTAACTTTATTTCTTTTGCTTTTTTTTCATACAGAGAAAGTAACTTATTTCAATACAATTTTGTGGGTTTGCTTTGGAATAGACAATTGTCACTGAGTGTAAACAGCATAAGAAAGTAATACATTATTGAAGAGAGACGAGTTGGAAAGAAGAAGGGTTTCAGTGAAGGGAGGGTTGGGAGGGAGAAAAGAGGATGTGAGAGGGGACTGTGATCATGGCATATTTTCTATACTTATGGAGGTTGTCAATCAATAGTTTTAAAGCAATGCAGTTGAAGAGAGTGCAGTTTAAAACTTATAAGAACATAAGTAACAATTTATTTAAACTTTAATATACTTAAGAATAGTTTTTAAATTTTTTTGTGTTGAGATTTTTAAAAAATATTCTATTTATTCATTTTCAAGCAGAGAGAGAGAGAGAGAGAGAGAGAGAGAGAGAGAGAGAGAGAGAGAGAGAGAGAGAGAGAGAGAGACCAGGGCCACCACCTTGTGGGTCTGGCTTATGTGGGTCCTGGGAAATTGAACCCAGTGCCATAGGCTCTGGAGGCAAGTCCCTTAACCACTGAGCCATCTCTCCAGCCCCTTAAGAAGAGTTTTGTTCCTTTTTTTGCCATGTGCATCTTGTAGGCAAGTCAGGATGACCCTCTTAGGCAGACACAGCTCTCATCACTTTTCTGGAAACACTTCTAGATCCTTGGACACTGCTTTACTTTAGCTGTGCAAACTACAAGACTTCAATGACTTCTCTCTGGACCTCTGTCCCTGCACATGCACAGCCGCCATCCTGGGTAGAGATCCTTGGGTGGCAGGTAAGAAGCCTACAGGTCTTGGTTCTGTAACCTATGGTAACTGCCCTGGTAACACATAGCAACCACTAAAAAGCATGGAGGTTTAGGAGTCACTCTTCTGAAAGGCCATGAGTGGAAGAGAGTCCTTTGTCTCTCGAAGGTGAATATATCTCTCTGGCTCAGTTGAGACAGCTCTTTGTTTCTTTTTCCAGATCTTTGGGACCACCCAGAATTGAATGAGGATGCATAGAACAAAAATAAAATGGGATCCACTTCTGAAATGTAAGGCTCTGAACATGAATTAAATAGTTATGGAAAATTCATCATTGATAAAGGACATTGCAGTTTATCTCACCAACCTGCTTCCTGGCTTCGTCGACATGAACTAACAGTAATTTGTATCATCAAAATATATATTAACGATTGAAAATATCACGTTTCAGTTTGCATCAGTCTGTATTCCAAATAAAGACAAAAGGTTTCATTTTTATTCATTACTTCAATGATGCACTAAGAGAAACACTAGCTTTTGCCCCAAATAATCTATTATTTATAAAGAAAATACTGACTCATATGTTTAGTAATTTATGTTTCCTAGAATTGTTTAATTTTTCTTTCCTTGACGCTTGCTTCCTAACAGACAACCAGAAGAAGCTTAATAAAAATTAAATACTTCTACCAGACTACGATAAAAAAATCCTTATCACTGTAAGATACAATTTTCATCAATACACGAAGACATTTTGTCACTCATGTAATCACTGCCAAACATTATATTAAAACACAAAATCTGTTTATCATAGTCCTTTGTAAGTTGACAATATGCAGTGAATAGCAATAAATAAAAAGGACCCAGAAAATCTAGGATGTCAGTGATCCAGGTTTAAGTATTCCATAGGCATCATGCAGGCGCTGTGCTGACCGAGGTAGGGACAGTGATGAAAATGATGTCAGCGGCAGTGGTGAGAGTTAATGTTTATGGAGAGCATCTGCTTCAATATTCATACTCTTTTTCTCTGTATCTTGAAGTATAAGTGTGCAGATGGTAAATAGAGAAATGAACTGATTTGCCCAAAGACATAACCATAGTAACTGGAAGGTTGAAAAGTCATTCTCGGGAAGTCCTTTCTTTCTCTTTATTCCTGCTTTTTAGAAACTCTTCTAGTTTCATGGAGAAATAAACAGTAATGTATGTATATATAATATTTATGTATAATATAAATGTTATATTATAATTTAATAATAATTTTATATTCTAATACAATATATAAAAATATATAAGTAATTATGTGTATACATAATATATATAAATAAGAAAATTACAATACTTGGTATTGCATTCCAATCATTTAACCATATTATCACATCTGATTTTTCCATTTAGAGATGTAGGAACTATAAGCAGTCCATTTTACAACATTTTACAGGCAAGGCCAGTCTGAGGAATTAGAACTTTCAGAATTGGATAAGAATGAAGTCCTGAGAACTTTCCTGCTTAAGTCTGAACCACTGCTCTGCTACTTATGAGGTGTCATCCTGAATTCTCTGTGCTGTAATATCCTGGTCTTTTAATGACCCTCTAATAGCACCAGCAATGGCATTGTATTGATATGTGATGAAATAAATTCATATATTAAAGCATCTAAAGAAAATTTCAACACTCCCATTTTAAGAGCAGTGAGTAGAATACAAGACAATATCAGCTCAAGCAAAATTAGGAGTTAGGCTCTTCTGCTTAAATTCAGTGTATGTATTGGAACATGTAAGATGTCACAGACATGAATGACAAGGAAAGGGAAAGGTGACCACTGATTTGGAATAACCGAGCAATGGAATGAAAGAGTATTTAGCAGTATCGCATTGGATGCTTCCTAAATATGTTTGCAATAATATCCTAAAATACAGATTCTACAGCCTGACAATAGTGCTAAGTTGTAAAATATATAACAAAGAAATAGAAGAATGTTAATTCTACTCCCTGGAATAGTCTCAGGGGATGTTTTGTGGAAAGCAAAGTCCAGACAATAATGAAATGTTGTATGCCTACATAACGAAGAGACGTGAAATTCTCTGTGCCTTCCCTAGCTTTCCGTGGACATGTGGAATATATTGAACAGCAAAACGGTACATTTAGGGAACAGGAAAGTCCTAAGTGCAGAAAACTTGGCAGACACATGAAGCTTAATTCAAGAGAAAGGAAGAACAGAATGGCAATTACAATATCCGTCCTGACAACGTGATTAGTGAACAAGTATTTTCTTATTTTGGTATCAGTGTTTCTTAATTATGCTTGGTTTAATTGAAGATATTGTAATATTTATTCTTTCATTGAATCAAAACCACTGAACAAAAACACTTTAAATATATACAAAGACTAAAGCCTCACAATGGTGCATGGAAATTTAATAATAGCAGGATTCCTGAAAATATTTACACCCCAACACTGGGTCTATAATGGCTCTTCCAGGCAAATAGAAAATCCAGAATTTTACGCAGGGTATTTGCACCATATTAAATAACAGGTATCTGTATTTTTTGGACACTATTTCTGAGACAGTTTTGGAATTGTTAAATAAGTCTACATTTGAAATCACCAAGTCTTATTTATAATTCTATACTCTTAAGAAAACATAATTGAAGATGCAAATATTTAATTATGTTATGAGTAAATTCGTATATTCTTGCTTTAGGAAAATAGTACTTTTTAATGTGGCATGATCTTTTGGTGCTGGCTGAGGGACTTGTCCCGCCCCTGACCCCTGTAAACCCCCACACCATCCCACACAAACTCAACTTCCCCTTTGACCTCAAGAGACCTAATGGTCTGTTTCTCATTTGTAACTCTTCCTTTACCTAACTTAACAAGATTTTCTAACAGATCTGCTCACCACAGCTCTCCTCCCCCTTCCTGACCAAACAAGCTGGGTAATTCATTAAACTCTCATCTGCTTCTGGGAGAAGCCCTCAAGAAGACACTGAATTTAAGTGTCTGCTCCCGTTGCTAATTCCACATGATGATGGCAAGAAAATAGTGTGATGGTTGTTCCCTACTTATAATACTCATGAAAGTGGCAAGGCAATGTGAACATTGCTTTATTTCGTCTTTATTCTCTGCATAATGATAGTAACAGACATTGGTCCCAAATTATGCCAAGAAAATATTTTCTTATGTACTTGAAGAATTATTTTGTTTTATGTCAGGCAGGGACTATGGATTAGTTGTCAAAGCCTTTGTCTTTGTAGCACAATCATGAGTCCCTGAGTTCAGAACCCCTGGACCAATGCAAATGTTGCATGGCGATGGGAACACTCTGGAAATCCCAGAACCTGGGAGGCAGAGAGACACAGGATCCCAAGAACAAGTTGGATAGCTGGACTAACCAAATTGGTGAGCTCTGGGTTCAAGTGAGCAACCCTGACTCAATAAACATGATGAAGAAAGACTGAGAAAGACAACCAATATTGACCTTAGGTTACACACACACACACACACACACACACACACACACACACACACACACACATGCCCATGAACCTGCATCCACGTGCATCCACATATGAAGAGAACACATACACACACATGGGTCCCACACAAGTATACACACAGGTGGAAACAAAAATAAGTTATTTCATGAATATTCAAAGACAGTATTACAAATGTATGTAATATTATATATTAACAATTACAGCAAAAGGAAAATCTCTCATCAATTATTTAATGCTACATACATGTATAAATATACTTACACCCGATATAAATATTTGTGTTATAATTTAAATAAGCATTTAGTATACATGCACACATAGGCATGTATTTTCTTGCTAATATGCTTTAAACATGTATATATAATTTGTTCCATATTTGATGAGAAGTTGCTTTCGATATAAAAATCAGATATTATTCGTCTTCAAAGATTTAAAAATATTTTCGCTATTATATATTTATACAAAAGTTATATTGATATTATGTATAAATATCAATGCACATTTTCTTATAAGAATTCATGTCTGTAGGAAGCTATATTTGACTTACTTGTCAGATTTTGAGGCTTCCAAATATTTTATATAATGATGGATGTCATTACTATTCAAACTTTTTATAGTATTTTGAACTGAAGGATAAAATTTATTCAAATGCAACTCTTGTAGACATAACAAATATATGTATATTATTAACAAAAATATAAAATCTCCACAACTTAAGAATACTATTTTCTGTATAAGCTGATTTATGCTTTGTTTTTCTTCTCAGTTTGTTTATATGTAAACAAAATGAATTTGTAGGCAAGTGCCTTAACCGCTAAGCCATCCCTCCAGCCCCGTAAACAAAATAAATTTAAAGTAAAATTTTCAATTGGAGGGCTGGGGAGATGGCTTAGCGGTTAAGGCACTTGCCTCCAGTGCCTAAGGCCCCAGGTTCATTTCCCCAGGAACCACATAAGCCAGACCCACAAGGTGGTGGCCCTGGTGCTCTCTCTCTCTCTCTCTCTCTCTCTCTCTCTCTCTCTCTCTCTCTCTCTCTCTCTCTCTCTGCTTGAAAATGAATAAATAAAAAAAAATATTTAAAAAAAAAAATTTTCAATTGGAAATATAGGATTTGTTCCTTTTCACATTACACAGTGACAAGGTATAATGACTTCGACTGATTTGATAATTACAACCACATAAAATTGTGATCACTTAGACTGCAGTCTCATGTGTGTTCTAATTTCTGTCAGCTTTTTGAGGTAACAGGACTAGTATTTCAAATGCAGAAGAATATGTTTGGTTTAATTTTCAATTTTATTTTTGAGATGAAAACTTGAAATCTCCATTTTATTAGTTATTTCAAACTGACAACTTTTACTGTGCTTATTTGTTTGCAAATCTCATATGTGAATATCTAATTTATATTTTTTGTCAGAAGTTAAAATCATATTTTCTTTATGTATGAGAGTTGAGGAATATTAGTAAGAATTATGCAGTGTGTAATTAAGTAAAAGAATATGCAACAAACTAAAAAAAATAATAAATTTCTTGAACCATTCATCATCTGACTAAATACCTAGGAGTCAGAGACACTGGTTGTTGATCAACTAACAATGCATCGAGCCTATCATAGCTCAAGGTAAAATACAGTATGAAGTCAAATTGGAGAAATGAAAATAGGACACACAGCCTATAGAAGATGTGTTAGCAGGGTTGTGTCATTGGCTAGATGTGAAAAATTATTGGTGAAAACAGTCAATGTTCTTTTGTGTGATAATAGCATGCCTATGAGATTGCTCAGGGAATGTCAACAATGGTTAGAGGAAATACAATGTGAGCCAGAATGAAGATCTGTCGTAGCCCAAGTTAATGTTGAATGGCCACGAGTTATCCATGAAGAAAGGCAAGGTGACACATCCTGGGAGCTGAAACTTCAGTCTGAGAAGAGAGAGGCCATGGAAGATGGAGATTAGAATGACTGGGACCTCTCAGTCACACTTGAAAGGGCAAAAAATGCTAGAGAAAGCTAAAAGAATAGATAATCTCATTCAATTCATAACCCATACCCCATGGACTGATCCAGTATGCCCACCGAGGAGGACCCTCAGTGTACTTGGGACAGGGAGGAGGGAAATAGGGGTACCACCACAAGATTTGCTAATTATTTGCAATAAATATGTAAAAAAAGCTGAATCTATAAATAAAAAGTCCAAATAACAAAATATTAATGAAAATAATATTTTTGATTTAAGCTAAAAAAAGGAAAAGTGAGTTCATGACAGAGAATGGACAATTAGGAGGGACAATTGAAAGTGGTGTCATGAAATGGAAGGTAGATCTTCAAGAAACATGTAGTGTGCTGGTTGAAATAAAGTGATAAAATAAAGCCTGAAACCACGTGATATAATTTAACCATTAGAAAATTATTTCTTCCATTTTAGAAAGAGTTTTTGAACAGGGTTAGAAACAGAATTCCTAGGAACAGCACTATGAAACACACAATTTCCAAAGAGAAATATTAATAGTTAAGATAGTCATGCTAACATGATTTTAGTTTTCATCATTATTTCATCTATTATGTGGAGCTAATGTTTTCAATTTAAGAGTATTCATAATTTGAGCCTTATCAGATTTATTTTAAAAAAATCAAGCAAAAATTGGGATTGATGGTTATAACATGATTATATTATGACATGAGACTGACGTGCTACCTACTGCACTAAGAGGCACCTACATGATTTTATTAAAGATGGAACAAATTTAGAATAATCTCAGACTCTTCCAGAATATTCTCTTGTGACCCAAGGACTATTTCTTTTCTCAAAATGTTAAGCAATCTTAGAACATTTAAAGACTATGTTACTTCTTATTGTTGCTGTTTTTGAATCTTTGACTCTCAAGGAGAGTAAACCTCAGAAACATAGACATTATTATTTATAGACTTAGAGTTTAAAAAGAATAGGTGCAGGAAAGAAATGGTTCTTTTCCTGAATCCCCATAAATACAAATCCTGATTTCAAATCTCCTCTATTTGCAAAGGTATGAAGAGCTATCATGTTTCATTTTTCCTATTGTCATCATGCATATTTTTTCCGAACAGTAAATATATGTATCAAGATGATGGTCTTCTGAGACAGTCAACTACTTTTGAGTAAAAATTAAGTACTCATAAAGGTGCATTTGCTCTCAGGATTTAGTGATGTATTGCAGCTTCAGCCCAGTTAAATGAGCACATTTCCCTCAGAGGTTTATTTATACCTTTAAAAGAGTGTGCTCATAAATCAGGACTGCACTCACTTGTCATCATTATCATGTCCCCATTTCCTCGGCAATGTTTCATAATGATATCACACACTCTTGTCTCATACCCTGCAAGCTGGAGATGAGGTGTTAAATACCGTGAGGTCGTCAATAGACAGCTACTTTTCTATCCAGGCAGAACTGTAGGTTCAGTATTTTCTCACTACGCTGTACATCTAACCTGAGCTATCCTAAAACACTAAAAGTAAAATGAAAACTATTTTTCATGGTCCACGTGGAACCTTTAGGAACATATTTCACTCTCCCTCACTTTAAGAATATCATTGTCAAGGATCCTTCTTTCTCCAGCGAAGAATGTCATGATTGCCGTATCTCTGCCATGCTTGCAAGGGCTTGGAGGAGAATCTGGCTTCTTAATCACTGGTCCTAGCTTGCACTATTTGTGAGGATTACTTTACAGTAAAGTGACATTATTGCAGAGACAATGTTCACTTTGTGATTAATGAGGTGACTCATGAGGAACATATGACTGTTTCCAGGTTCATTGCAGCATTTTCCTTAACTTCAGCCTCAGCCAAAACTGTCAGTCCTAATGACAAGATGACCAGATAATGTTTCACCTGTGAGTAGGGAATCTTGACTGCAATTTAAAATTTCCAAAACTTCCACAAAGCACAGCATTTAAATAATGCCAATTTTTTTCCTTCCAAAAAATCTTAAAAACAAATGGGATTGCAAATCTCCAAGGAGGAAAAGCACAGGCTTACTTAGCACTCTTGGAACTCACAGAAGTGTGGGCTGATTAGTAGAATGGCAGAGCTGCCCAGAGGCTGAGGCATCAAAACATTGAAAATAATACAAAGTATTAAGAGGAATTCTCTCAAAAGTTATGGAATAATAACTTCTGAGCAATATAGTCATTGAAAATTCTGGAACCTACTGTTTTTGATTAAAGCTTTTTGAGAGGTATGCTTAAGTCTATCAACTCCCCATACAATTGAAACTTTTTGAGGTTAAGGACCCCATCTAACCAAAGCCCAATGTATCACAGTACCTTGTATTCAGTGCTGTGGGCTTGTTTTGGTCTTCTGTGGTCATATGGTTCAGCAATAATCAATAGGTACTAAAGTCTCATCTGTGTTAGACTTTCTCATAAGATCACTAAAAAAGAAAATTTACAATATGTCTCAAAACTATTTTGAAAAGAGCTGAATGGAAATGTATTTGCTAACAGGCAAGATCCACAGTTAAACTCAGATGTATGTAATTACCAAATTATTTTAAGCTATTTCCTCATCTATGAAGTGAAGACATAGTTTTAAAAATTGAAGATCTTTTCCAGCATGCTGGAACACTCTAGAATCATAATATTTTATAACTGAGAGAAACCTCAAATGTCAAGCAGGCTCAACTCTCAACTTTATACATAAGAAAGTAAAATGCATTACAGGCCTTAGAAAGGCCACACAGTCCCATTGCTAAATTACAGAAATAATCCAATGTCAGACTGGTTTCGAAAATTCTTTTCTTCTGAAAAAAATATATTTGTTTGACTTTTATATAACATGATATAATTCTATTTCTTGATACTATTCAAAGGAACTTTGCCACATCAATATTAATTTGTATATTGCCAATAGCAAAAAGGTTTTATTTATATCCTAAACATATAATCAAACCCAAAACCCCATCTCTCTGCGTGAATTCTAATAAGATATCTCAGCATGCTCAACATGTCTGAGTGGAATTAAAAGTCATGTTTGGTGGCCCACTCATAGTGAAACAATAATGAAAGGAAAGAATAGGAAACCTGGCAACTTCTTTTGTAGCCATGGAGTGAGCTCTTTCTATTTGTCATATGCCTCCTTACCACGACCAAACTTCACTTTCCTTAGTACAAACTACCAAGAAATATTAAGTCTGTAAACAACTGTGTGGTGGCATTAGACCTGTTATCCTGCATATGGGACATGGAGGGTGAGGAGCTCTAGGTGAGTTAAGGCTTTTGAAACACACAGACACACAAATTAGAAGTATTTGGGAAGAAGGGGATCAGCAGAAGAGAGAGGAAGGGGTAATAAGAGAGGGTAGTTGAGGGACAGATACGAGTAAAGAAAATGATATACATATAAGAAAATATCATAATGAAACCTATCTTTTTCTGCTTCTGAAAATACAACAAAAAAGATATGACCTATAAGAACAAGTGGATGTTTTCCAGGTACAATCTAAACATATATGCTTATTTCTGTGAGTCTCAGTTTCTTGCCCTGGGATATAAATGCTTCCAAGTGTCAGATAAGAAAGCACTAGCAGTAACTAGACTTTAAGCAACAAAATAATTACAATGAAAAGTCTGCTTTAAATTGGGCTGTGGCAAATCTTCACTTTAGAGAGAAGCATGTGAAACGTAGAAGTCTATTTTGATGCAGAAAACCAGTTTCATCTCAGGGGTTAAGGAGTGTGTGAGGATAGTCTATTTTTTATTTTCATCAAGACTCCTCACTATTGTAGTACAGCAGAGGATGTTCAGGAAGGACTGTGGAAACCAAGAAAACATTTTTCCAAAACAGCATCTACAATTTCAAAGATTTCTGTGAGGTCACATGATTCCACATATGGACTGTATCATTTTTGACATTTTATTACAAGTATCCAACCATAACTTTCATGAAACATTCAGCCTCGGAATTTATTATTTCCATTGTATTCTTCCTGCATATTAGCAATAAAAGACTTATGCTGGGTATGGGTGGGAGGGAGTTGCTATTGGATCTTTGTCATTCTATGAGCACAAAATAAGTTATTTCTCTAGAGCTCTCATGGCCCAATTAAATTCTTTACAAAATGGGGGAAATTATGAATTACACCTTTTGGATTTCCCCTGTGTGGAGGTCCTTTTGTCTGTTAAACTGATGAAGTCTGAGAAAAGGAGGATGTGCTACAGAAATAAGACACCGACTTCCTTCTTTCAGGTTTCAAAATGGTCGATAAGATAATGTCTGATGGACATTCAAGTATCTTAATATATATTTGCTAACATCTTGAAACACATGAAAGACCTGCAGCACATAATTCAATCTATATCTCTTAATTATTATCATTCTTATTATCATCATTATAATTATCCAACTTTTATGGATAAGGAAACCAACAGGGATAATCTAGTTTGTGCTTTGAATAAGGATTTGAACTCAGGGACAATTCTTTCCCATCATGATCTAATTTTTCCTTGAGAGTCTATATAAACAATTCAAGATACCTCAAGAACTTGAAGTTGTTTCTTTCATTGAATTTATCAGTGAGGGCTTAACAAATTAGTTACGCAAAGAAGCTGTTAGTATATCATTGACTACTCATTTCTTTCAATGCTTATTTCTCAAACTTATTTTCAAAATTGCTTTCTGTGATGAGCCAAGTTTAGAAGATCAGATAAAAGATTTGAGAGCAACATTAAAATGCGTCTGAAGAGCAACTACCCGACATATAGCAAGCTACAAAAGAAAAAGGGTCATTTTGGATGTTAACTGAAAGCCTGAAGTGAAAGACTTAAACAGATAACTAAATTGGATTATAGACTCTACCTGGTAAATACCTACAGATCAAAAGATAATACAAACACAGTCATTCTGTCCTGTTATATGACCCATTGTATTTTGAGGTAGAACTTTCTTCAGCAAATGTGGATATATTCTATTTAAAAGAATACTAGCTTGGGGCAAACAATTGTGAAGTTATTATGTAAGTGCAAATGGAGTTATTTTTTCACAAAGATCTTTGTGTAAAAACTTTGAGAAAAAATTTGTGACCCTTGTAGAGTCTCTAAGAGTTCTGTGCAATTTATAACAAAGATGCAAAAAAGTACAAACAGACAGCCAATTCTCACCGAGTTAGGAAAATTAGATTTGTAGATTCTGAAGTTGTTACATTAATATTCTCAAGAAAAATAATTTATCCAATTATTTCAGACTCAAATGTGATGCTATATATCTTTTGTATTTCTGTCATATCTACTTTTTCAATATCACTGTGATAAAATTGATGTTCACATGTAAAAGCAATAGAATATTTAAGCCATTTTAAAGATAAAACAGACACAAACATTAAGGATTCTGATAGCCCAAATTGATAGCCATAAAAATACAGCATGTTTGTTAATTGGGTTCTATTCAGCAACCAACCACTACTATTTCTTAAGAGTAGGTAGTTTCAAAGGATGAAATTGCACTCTTGCATTCTTCTCTTCTACAGATTAAGGAGACATAACCTTTAAAAAAAGTGCTCTTTCTTTCGCCACTCATGAATGTAGAAAAATAAAACTACACAGCCTTTATTTCAAACAAATGAAGTAAAGCAGAATAAGAAAATCCTAGGCTAAAATAATTTAGAAATGACTTCAGGCACCTAGTTCATTTTCAATTTGATATGTGACCTTGAGAAGATTACTGACTAAGTAATCATTAACCTTTGATTTTGTTATCAATAAATTAAGAAGACACAATTTAGTAATCTGAGATAGCAATCTTTGGTAATCCACAACAATAAGGACCATATCTGTCATGTATCATTGAAAACACATTGAAAAGTTTAGTTGCTTTTTCCTTTCCAAACTCACTGTGGATCAGTCTGTAAAGTGATCTGTAAAGCAAACCAGCTAATGCCCTAACAGAAACCAGGAGCATTCAGCACATGCACACAGCATGCCTGGGACTTTCCTGTCTGCTGACAGACATCAGATCTTGTCACTAGCGAAGTCAATGGGGTGCAAAATCCTGTGGAATTCACTGAACTGAACAGGACACCACACATAACGATGGGACGCCAAGACACCAGTCATCTCAAGTGTTGTCATCACTGATCGTTTCCTGTTCTCACTCCAAGGTCAGCCAGAGAGTCTGCTTTCTGTATTAAGGTTCAAGACTGCTCAGATCAGATCAAATCTTTAGCAATTATTATGACTTTACCAAGACCTTCTCTTTTTATGTTCAGGTTAATGATTTGGTTTCTAAAATATATACTTCCCTGTCCTAAATTTAGTGTCCTAGATCCCTAATACATCTTTCTGTTCATTTGCAGTAAGCACCTGGAAAGTACTCAATGTTTTTTTGTTGTTATGTAAGACAGAGTTCACAGAGGGCTGCTGGTGACCCCTGAAAGAACACACACACTATTGCTTAAGCATAATTTTCATTCAAATTAATGTAAATTTCTGTAGAGACCAAGAACAGGGAGACCCTGCATTATTTTACATAACTAGCTACTATATAAAAATGATAGCTGTTAAAAGGATTAAATTAGCATGAAAATGAAGAGACATCCCAACATATGTTATGTTTGTGCTCAAAGTTGAAAGTGATTGAAGTACCATAGGACAAGACCAGGACAGAGAAGGAGAACCAATATGAACATGAAAAAAAAAAAGAAAGAATAATCAATCCTAAAATGCACACATATATTGTGAGGTCACTCAAGGACCACAGAATCCCAGAGTTGGAAAGACACAAGAAACAAATCCTGGAGGAAAGTGAGTCTTGAGTGTCTGAGAGATTAGGCAATTTACGTAAGGAGACAAGACTGGAACAAGGATGTGCAGCTTCTAGTACACTGCCTTTGATTATTTTATCTTTTTCACTGAGAACAAGTGACAAATCTCAAAGACAGTCATCCTCCTCCAACACCCCCATGATAATGGAACATAAGCAAAGCTACATTTTATGTTACCATTTGTAAACACATGTCAGTAAATTACTTAAATGCAAATAAGCCTCTTTTCTCAAGTACCCTGCTTTCTAACACTAAGCCTGTTGTG
>PVHP010006115.1:0-61958 GCA_004024765.1 Zapus hudsonius
GGAATTCGGGATAACAACGCATGGTTTGCCCACTAAATAATGTAACTCATTATGGACAATAAATATATATTTTAAAAAAGAATAAAAAAAGCCTTATGAATCATCTGTTCATGGACACACAATGACAACTGGTCCTGGCCAATCCTCCAGAGCACAGGAGCTATGCTTTTAGGGATGGAAGAAGCCATGAAACAAGCTCTATCCTGGATCCAAAATAAAGTTTCCAAATCTCGGTTAGATGGATAACGTCGAGGACTCCTGGGAAGAACCGAAGCTCCTGTCTCTGGTCTTCCGCATTTATCAACACATGAGAGCATGCGGAGGAGCATAAAGACAAGTGGTCCTCAGAGGGACATGAACGCCACACCAGACTCGGGACAGTGCCCAAGAACAGAAGTGACTTGTTAGCTGAGTCCTGATGTCAGCCCTGCCAACCACATTCTAGCATCACAAAGAGAAACATCCACTAATGAGCATGTCATGATACTGAACATGGCAAGCCAAATTAAGCCAGTCTGAAAGGGTTGTTAAATCAGAAGGAAGAGAAGACTTTCAAGGGCTCCGCACCTTCTGTGGTGATCTCTGATTCTCTTGGAACTCCGTGTATGGCTCATATATGGCACATGCCATGAAAAGCACAATCTTTGAGCCACCTATGCTAGACAGGGAGAGATACTGTCCTGTTGCAAGGCCCTGCCCATACGTGGGCACTAGACTAGCCTGTTCCTCCCAGGAATGGGCTCCACCATGCCCTCATATCCAGGTGGATGGCTCACAGTATCTCCCTCAGACTGGGAAGCGGACTCTTTTTCCATCATGAACTGAACACAATAAATTGAACTTTGATTATGAGCATGTTTATGCCCTAAGAGTCACAACCAAGGGGCGCTTAGCTTTCTTAGAAGCAAGATAGCTTGAAACATCACCACAGGGCATCCAGCCTGGCCCCTTATGACCTCCAGCTTCAGTTCCTCACTTCCACAGGGGATTAAGACTCAGTCCAGGGTTCAGGCTGGCACTCGAGACATCCCCAGAGCTGAGCAGAGGAAGATACAAGTGAAACAAATCAAACAGAACAATCAGGGGTGAATTTTCAGTGTGGCCCAGCATGGAGATTTCCTGGCAGGATTTCCATTAAGGCGAATGGGAGTTGTGCCGCTAAGTCCCTCCACACTGTGCAGAAAATGTGCCTCTAAGTGCTCGGCTGCATTATTCCTGATGGAACAAAAACACAAACTACCTCAACCAGGAGAGGTGCCCCCAGGCCATGTCTCCCTGCAAAAGATGTCTCTAGTCATGACTGTCTTGGGTAAGATACAATGAAGCCCCACACAGCGTGCCAGAGTGCACCTGACAGGAAGAGACAGGAAGGCTGTGCAGAGCTACTGGGTGATCCTCTCTCCTGCTCAACACAGACTTTGATTGTGGGTTGATCTGGTGTTCTACACAAATGGACTGTGTTTGCTAAAACGATTTCCCTCCCACTCTGATTACCTGAAATTTCAGTAAACCTCAGTGTTGCATCAGGCCCAGGGGAAGCAGCGACTTGGAGGATGATGGTGCATGATTCGTTTTGATGTGGTTTTATGACCTCTGCAAAGTAAATGTTACTGAGGACTCACCCCAGGATCAAAGAAAATGGTCACGAAATCACTCACCCTGCCTGCTTCCAAGAAGCCATTTGCTCCCCAGCCCATCTGCAGGGTGGCTCCAGGGGACAAGCCCCGTCTCGTAGCTTACTTACCTCTCACAATCTTTGCTGGTTCTTTTCTTCCTCTAAACAAACTTTAAGTCTCCCCATAAATTGTTTTATATCATCTTCTACTGCATGTCTCCATGGACTCTACATCTCACATTTTTCATCATTTCTCTAACTAAGCTTCTTCTGGTTGATCTTTTACTATTCCTTCTGCCAAAATTGCTCCCTCCCAGTGACACCCGTCCTGTTCCCGCAATCCTTCAAAGTCAATACCATATATACCAGCTTCCTTAGACAGTTCCTATATTGCCTAAACCCATCAGACCTTATGATCTTTGAAGTCATATCATAGAATTCATCCAACTCTGCCTTTTTGGTGCCTTGGTTTCTATTAAAGTTTGTTCCTTACTCTTCTATTTCCTCAAGTACATCATAAGCTACACACGGTTTTTCAAATCTTCATAGTCCTCATAATGTGCTGTGCATCTGAGGCTCTTTTTTAGTTAGCATACAAATATTTAGAAATCATTCATTCTGTAATTTTCAAAAACAATGTTTGTTGATTTTTGAACCTAACTCCCCCCTCCTTGAGGAACTATATAATCCACTATTGATGGGAGTGCAAACCAATATAGCCATCATGGAGATCAGCTTGGAGGTGTCTCCCATATAACAAAACCATAGCACTCTCGGGCACATACCATAAGGACTCCACACTTCACCACAGAGATACTTGTGCATCCAGGTTTATTGCAACACTATTTACAATGCCTAAGAATTGGAATCATCCTAGAGGCCCATAGGCAGATGAACGAATACTGCAGATGTGGAACTTACACACAGTGGATTTCTACTATCAATACAGAAAAATTAAATGTGCAGGAATCTGGACACACCTGGAAAGAATCATATTATGGGAAGGCCCAAACCGAATGTTCTCTCTGATATGCAGGTCTTAACTTGTGATACCTGTCAGTATGTGTATCTATAGGAGAGGAAATATGGATAAAACATATAAAGGTAGAACTGTAATTCCAAGCAAATGTAATGACGAGCTGGAAGAGTGGTTAGTGTAGCGTATTAGTAGATTGGAGAAATGTAAGTAGAAAGGAGGATACTAGCAGGGGCGAGGGGAGGAAGGGAAGGGGAACTGGTGAAGGAGAGAAAGTTAGGAACAAGGACAAGGTCTCCTGATCTCTTGCTTCAATACCAGACCCCAGGGATGAAGACAGCCCTGAGAAGTAAAACCACCTTTAGCTGTCCTCTCCCACACTGAAGTCGGTGTTTTCTTGTGTGGCGGGACATGGTAGAGCTGGTACAGGAGGTGAATGGGATATCCTCCAGTCTAGATGGCCATCGAGGTCTCTCTGTGTAAGACAGTCACACTGGACAGAGATGGGACACAAACACAGCCTTGTCTCCCAGCTTGAGAAGTTGAACTACAAGAGCCTCCGCTGGCAGCATTCTCACCTGGAAGTAAACCTGGAAAAGCCAGGCAAGATTGAGAATAAGACCAAGGCCAAGGGCACCTTCAACATAAGACCACTCTCTTCTCTTCCACCTCCGCTCATAGGTTGCCTCTCTCCTGGTCTTTTTGCTCTCTGATTTGTAACACAAGTTGTGAGTGTGTTAATCTTAATAATAAGATGGGCTGGCTTAAGATCCTTCAGGAAGAGGTTAAAGGAAGGAGTGTGGTTTAGAGGAAGAATGTAGCTCAGGGAACCTGACCGCTCAGTTTGGGGTTCCAGGATGTCTCACCTATATGACCTGAAAGTTATTTTAACTCCGTGGGCAATCTCCTTGAACTCTACAATCATGAGTTTTTTTTTTTCAACAAGACTTAGCTATTAACTCTTACAGCGCTAGGTTGAGCACTAGAAATATTCTAGAAATAGAAATATTTATTTTAGAAATATTTATATTATTTAATATATTTATAATATAATATAATATTAGAGCCTTACAGCATCTATACTTAAAGTGAGATAGTTATTAATAGATTTTTTAAAAGAAATTCATGTTCAGATATAATATTGTACGGCCTGGGAATATTGCTCAGTGGTTAAGGCTGCTTGCTTGCAAAGCCTGCTGGCTCAAGTTCAATTCCCAAGTCACCCACATGAACCAGGCACATGCATCTGGTGCTTGTTTGCATTGCAAGAGTCCCTGATATGCAGGGCATGCACACACACACACACACTTTAAAAAAGATATAATAATATGTCAAAAAGTTCTGTGTCCAAACACTTATCTTGCTAGTGGTGGAAATTCAAGGCGTGGCAACCAGTAAACAATGGCAAAGTCTGAGGCTGAGACTTGAGCTCCCAGTGTCCTGAAAATGCCTTGCAAACCACGGGTCGTGGGTAAGCGGGGTGCTGTGAGTTCCCAGCCTCACCAGCGATCTTAGCAGAGAAATCTGGGTAAGTTGTTAATCTTCTTGCCTCAATTTCCTCCTATTTAATATGTATCTGGAGATCACCTCCCCTGACAGAGATTTTAATTAGTAGACTAACTTCCAGCTCAAACCCATAGGTATTACTATTTCTTTCAAGGATCCTGTATCTGAACCCTGGGGTCCCTTCCCCTGCCCTCCTGGTGCGATTTGGTTTCTCTGAGTTACTTCATCAGAAGAAATAGGGACTTCTCCATTTCTTTGGCTCCTTTTCGTACTGACGAGGGTGATGTTAACATCGACTCCCGAATCATGGCTAGATATCAACATTCTAACAGCTGTGAGAGAAGCTCAGAACACAAACAAACTTTCTTTTCCAAGAAAGACTAGTTTCCCCAGTGTTAGCTTCCCCTTGTCCCCCTAGCTGCCTCCCCCACCACGTCCCCTCCCCTCCTGCCACCAGCATGACCCAGATCACATTAGAATCCCAGAGCACAGGGAACTGTTCTCTTCTGTCCATCACCAAGGAGGCAGACGGACCGGGGAACAACAAGTCACTTGTACCTGATGAGGGGGACACTCCTGGGAAACAAACAGATGAGCCACCCCACGAATCTGAGCCATTCTCGAGGTAAACAGAACTGCATGAGAAAGCCCGGGCTATCTCCGGCATCGCCCTTCCCTCTCACACTGCCCTTCTGGCGGCCGTGGGGGACATGAAACTATAGCTGTCCCTTGAACCAATATCTGATTCTGAGAAAGTTAACCCTTGCAAATGTGACTTTCTTTGCCCTCAGTCTCCTGAACTTGAATAACCATCTATCTCTGTTACCTTTCTGTAGACTATTCTTATTTGAGAAGTATGCTTCCACGGTCAAGTGGCAAAAAGAACCTGGTGTCTGGGTAGGAAGCACTAACTTTTAAATCAGCACATTAGCATATAGTAAGGAGGAAGTACTTTGAAACATTTTTAGGTGATATTTTTTAAATGCACACATCGCAAAATGAGAGTGAAAAGCAGAGGTCTTCATGAACGTTAGCTAGGCAGGTGGCATATTGACTAGATTCTACCCAGCATTCTCCACCACCCAGCTGGGAGTCAGAGCATGGCCCACTATCCACTGGCTGACCGTGTTCACTGATGGTGAGCACGAGTCTTATCCCCTCAGGCAACAGATTGGCATGGTGACTATTAACCAAGACAATGGCTGAGGATCTGAGTGTGTGAGTCAGGCAGCCTTCATGGATGGGTAAAAACACATCCTAGGCAATATCACCTCCTAGAACATAACATCTGAGACCAGTAAAGGAAAAACGCAGAGACCTGGTCAAATGGTGAGAAGCAATGGACAAATGCTCAGCAGAAATCAGCTTATCACCTCACTGAAGTATAAAAGTCCATTTTTATAGTTGTAAAACATGTATTCTTATAAATACAAATCCCAAGCGCATGCCTGATGATTGTGGAATTTGAGTGACCAGAAGAAAACACAGGAGTTTGTCTTCATACAGTATTTTCCTGTGCTCATTCAAAACATGCCACTGAAAACCAGACTGTAAAGTTTCTTTCAAAAACCAAACAACCACAGCAACAACACCAACAACCAGGGGCTGGAGAGATGGCTCAGCAGTTAAGGCATTTTGCCTAATGACCCAGATTCAATTCTCCAGTGCCCACATAAGCCAAATGCACAAAGTGGCACATGTATCTGGATTTTGTTTGCAGTGGCAAGAGGCCCAGGTGTGCCTTCTCTCTCTCTTTCTGTCTGTCTGTCTCTCTCCTTGCAAATGAATAATTAGTGTTTGCTTCTTATTACTTTTTAACTTTTGTATGTGTGTGCGTGGAGTGTGTGGATATGTGTGTAGATGCACGTGTCCCGTGTGCACATGTGCACACGCTAGATGAAGATAGTAGGAGTCCTTTATCACTCTTCTTCCTTCCTCATTTCCCTGATAAGAGTCTGTCACTGAGCCTAGATCCCTGATTCTGGATTATACCAGAGAGCCCCAGCAGTCTGTGCGAGCTTCATGTGGGTGCTAGGGCTCAAACTCGGCTCCTCAGGCTTGCACAAAAGGCACTCTCTGCTGAGCCCCATTTTATCTCCTCAGCTTCTAAATTTCTCATAGGTAATGTGCATGCCAACTACTGGCATGAAGATATCGACCCATTTGAGAGTACCACAAGGATTAATCCTATGCTGCTTTCCCTCCTGACACCAAGCAGAAGGCCTTCCTTAATTTGGGGGTGGGGGGCTGTCTATTGGCTGCTCTCACAGTGACGGGAAGAAAACTGTGCAGGACAGCTTAGGATGTGTGAGTCTTAGGAACCCAAACCAGAGCAGACCCCTCAGGCGAATCACAGGAAAGCCAGAGTGTGCTTCAGCTAGCTCCTCTTCCATTGGTAACCACATGAGCTCCCATAACTAATGAGACATGAAACGCCATCAAGACCAGGAAAGACGGACAGAAAGAACCAGTATCAGACATTGTTTGAGGCACTGAACTTCAGATAAATACACTTAGTTAAATTCTATAACATTTTCTTAAGGGACACTTTTTTGTGTGTGTGAAACATTTGACAAACCTTTATTGATGCATAAATTATAAATTTATATGCAATAATATAATAATGTCCATATAATATACACATTTCTAAGTTTGCAGTAACAAGTTATAACTAGACTAAACCTTTCCTCTGGGGAGAGAAGTCTTCTCTGTGTGGGAGACCTCTCCAGGCCAGACACTGGATGGCGTGGATGCAACAGGCTAGCTCTGGATGCTTCCCCAAGCACGGGGGCAGAGGGGCTTCTTTCTCATGGCCAGCCCTCTCTGGCTTTGGGCATTCTTCAGTGTTAAGCCCTGACTCCAAGCGGAACCACATGGGCTGTAAGGACCAGGCTGGAGTGCCTGGCCACTGCCATTCTGTGTGGACAAGTAGCCATGTGCCTGGCATGGGCTTCCATTGCCCCCTCACTTCTTGCCTGGCTCCACTCTTTGCTGCTGATACCCAAAGACTCTACACTGGTTTCCCCTGGGATTTGACAGTCCCCTGCATGGGCTGCAGCCACTGTTCTCATCAAAGCTTGGGTGGTGCTTTGGGCTGGGAGAGACCAGCAGAGATGTCATAGAGGCCTTACCATTCTTCCCATCACACTCCTCCAGCCCCTGCGTGGGATGCGTGTGGAGGTGGTGGCTCACTCTGGGTGGGTTGTGGGTTCTCATTGCAGGGTGGGGGTCCCAGCTATGTGCTTCATCCTGCCAGTCCTTGGTATAGGAACAGATGCTACTGGGAGAGGTCATGCTGCCTTCACTCTCCTCACCCTGCTGCTCATGGAGCTGGTGACAGGGGTTCCTGTGGAGGGGCTGGTTCTCAAGGGAACCATAGGGCAGGAGGGGTGCTGTCTGCTCTGCCCCAGGACTTCTTAAATGTGGAAAGGCCAGGCCTTTTCTGAGATCTTTTTGTTTGTTTGTTTGTTTGTTTTAAATATCTTTATTATGTATAAGCAGATACATTGTATGAGCAAATCTTGTGAATGTATCCCCGTTTCCCTCCTCTCTGTCCCCTACTCACTGGGGTTCTTCCTTGGTGCTCATGCTGGATCTGTCCATAGGCTAGGGGGTTATGAACTACACCAGAGGTAGCCAGTTTTTCATTCTTTTTTCCCCCTTCCCCCTTGTATATTGTTGCTGAGGAGTGCAATGTCTCTGGATATTCTCCTCCACCATGGCTCATACATTCTATCTGCCCCCTCTTTCACTCAGTTCCCTGAGTCATAGTGGGTGAATTTTGAGTCTGCTTTGTTGTTGAGATCTTAAGTATCTCTGGATCTTTGCCCTGGGTTGTGTTGGGTAATGTTGGTGTCTGTCTCTATTGACCTTTCATTGGTCTCCTGTTTGTCTCCTCACTTTCTCGTAGGTTTCATTTGGGTCCTGTGTGAAGGCTAGGTGTGGTTTGTCTCCTGCCAGGATGCCTGCCATCATCCAATGTCTTGTTGGTGGAATTGGGTTGCCCCCGGCTCTCTCAATGCCTTCTGGAAAATACAAAAATAATTTCCATCGAAGAGTGAGATCAATAAAAAAAAGAATGAGGTTAAATGAGACAACATTGCTATTTTGGCTAGCTCCTAATGGATGTAGCCTCTCTGTAGCTTTCTGGTAGTGGGAATTTCCCCTAGGAGCCCGAGATATTGGTCCCCCTAGAATTATGCCATGGATCCCAGTTCCAGTTAAGGATTCCTTGTTACTAAGTAGATCTCTTAGCCAATCAGTAAGCCCTTGATTACCCTCCTCGGTTTAGTGCCACTATTGCACAGATGAGAATTTCTTGACTCTTCCATACAGCCGTGTGTTCAGCATTCTTGTGACAACTGTCTATATTGTCTATCAGTTGTCTCTGCTTTCTCCAAATATCATTGGCCAACTTCCCCTGGCAGCTCATGAAACATTCTGAGATCTTCTTGGTGGGGAAGGTGAGGGAAATCCTGAAGGGCTCATCACACTGGCCTCCAACTCAGGCTGCTGTATTTTTTCACCAATGTCCCCCAAATTGACAAGTGGTCCATGATGAGATAAGTGGAGAGAACCACATTGTGTATTTTTTCTTCTAAGCATCGTATTACATCTTGGGAATTTAACTCTGCTTGGCACATGGCCCCTAGAATTGTTGGGTTTGATATACAACACCAAATAATGCTATGAGAATGCTGAAGACACTGCTATATGGTAGAGACCTGTAAGCCAAGAAGTGCTCATCCATGCAATAGTGGTGCTAAACCTAGGTGGGTAATCAATGGCTTGCTAACTGGCTAAGAGATCTGCTCAGTGGTAAGTAACCCTTAACTGGAACTGGGATCCATGGTAAACCCATATGAGGACCAAGAGCCTGGACTCCAAGGGGAAACCCCCACTAACCAGAGATCTACAGAGAGGCTATACCCATTAGTATCTCATCAAATTAACAATGTGTGTCTCATTTAACCTATACTGATCTTACTCTCTGTTGGAGATTCTGTTTGTATGTTTCAGAAGGCAGCGAGAACCATGGACAACCCAATGCCACCAACAGGACCAGAGATGTTGCCTGTCACCCAGGCAGGAGATGGACCACCCCTAACTTATGATATAGAGCCCAAACAAAACCTTTGATGAAGTGGCAAGATGAGCAAGAGACCCACCTCCACAGCAAGTCAGATAACCTGGGTAAGGATAATGGAGAGAGACACAATTCAAAGCCGAAATCCAAAGACTCTTAAGACCTCAACAGTAAAACAGACCTAAAACTGACCTACCATGACTCAGGGATCTGACCAGAAGAGGGGGTGGAAAGATTGTAAGAGCCATGGTGGGGGGAGAACACCCAGAGCCATCGACCCCCTCAGCAACAACACACAAAGAAACAAAAACTGGCTACCTCTAGTACAATCCATAACCCCCTATCCCATGGACTGGTCCAGCAAGCCTACTGAGGAGGACCCCCAGCAGGTTGGGGACAGGGAGGAGAGAAATGGGGTTATCATCATAAGACTTCCTCCTGCAATATATCTAATTGTTGACAATAAATATGAAAAAAATTATGTCACTGACAGAAGGTTATGCACTGTCTTTCATACTTCTGACCCATGGATAAGGCTACTTGCTGTGGGCCTGACCCTGGGGCTTACACATAGTAAGTCAGTAATGACATGGATGATGCCTGCAGACAGATGTAATGTCATACAAAAGTCTGTGTTAGAGATCATAAGCTGGTTTCTTTGTCATAAGAAAGCCTCCCCATCGCCAAGAGGCAGAGCACCACACCAAGGCTCCATATATCTGCAGTGAAGCCATCATAGAGCCTCCCCTTCACAACCTCCTGAGCACAGAACAAGTGGCTGCCACAGACCTTCCTTCCCTTGGATGGTTTCTATGGCAAGTCCAAAAATCACATAATTTGTAATAGCCTTCCCCAACTTTTAAGGCATTTGCAGGCTTTATATCTCAGTTGGCGACGCTGTGGCTGTGGCGGCAGTCAGCACCTGGGTAAAGACATGTTGGGCCTGCCCTGCCCTCAACCATCCAGGCTTCTTGATAATCCTTTCCAGACCTCCACCATCACCGTGTTCCACTATTGTATTCACCTGCTTTGTGCTACGGATCTGAAAGATATTGGGATGGTATAGTTTTCATGATTGTGACTTCTTGGGTGGCATCATCAATCTCATTTAAAATTTTCACAGCCACCATCATGTTTGTAAGATGGCGTCATGCCCGCTTCACTTGGGCAAAGCTGCCCTGTGCCAGGGAGGCTATAATTTCCTAATGCTTGGTGAGTTCCTCACCCCAGGTCTCTGATCTCTCTCACTTCTCCTCCATGAGGTGAAACTCACAGTGTATGAACAATCCAATAAGTCAGCCATATCCAATTCTACCTTCAGCCCAATGATGAAGTCCCAAGTGCCCACCAAGGGTTTCTCTACACTAAAGGACAAAACTCAGCCCAGTCAGAGGCTTTGTGAACCAGGCTCCTTGTGATGTCAGAGCGAGACTTGGATCAATCACAGCCAAGCACAACTCACAATGGTTTTTCCTCACTTTTTCTTCCCAAGGACTGAATTAATTTCTTTTCTTAGGTATTGTGACCAAATGCCTAAATCAAGCAACTAATGATCTCTGTCCTCAGGTACAAAGTCCTGGGACAAAGGAGTTTCCTGGTCTCTGGTCTTCTTTCCTTTTTATTTTTTATATTTTCCTTCATCAGAGGCCTCGCTGCCTTGACTGCATCCAAGAGACAGGTTAGGAGTGCGAACACCAGACAGTGTTTTTCAACTAGGTTAGGGAGCCTGTTCACCTTTCTCAGAGGCAGGATATGCCGGCTACCTGAGGCTGCTATCAAGGTGTCAGGATCTGAGGTCATAGGCAGATGTCAAAAGGCCTGTTTCAGGCAAGCTGCTTACCAATTTTAGGACATGTCTTGCTTGAATGAAGCTCTTGAGAAGAAACAGAATGACAGCAGGAAGCTTCCAGTTTCTCTCTTGTCTTTTTCTTCCTATGGAACGTTCCCATTTTCCTTGTCTTGAACATGACATATGCTGTCAAGACATTTCCACTCGGAGAATTTTTCAGGGTATGAACTACACTGTCAGGTACCCCGAGAGCTCTAGAAAAGGGATGACATTCACTCCTTGTAGAGCTGCTTAGTAAAATGTTCCAAACCATATGCCAAAGGTCACAGATGCACAGGAATGAAGACTTCCATATTGTCTAAATGTTTTCTTAGTTGATGAAGACTAACAGAGGTGTCTTGTAAAGGATCCAGCTCTCCCTTTTTCTCCTTGGGAAGAAAGCGGCTCCGTGGGATGCAGCCCTGGATGATAAAACCCTCGTGGATACAATTTTCTGCTTGCATTGCTCAGGTGGAGGACCCCCAGCTGAGCATCCAGTGGCTTCCTCTCCTTTGAAAGGCACGGAGCAGCAGGTAACTGTAGTCACTTCTTTTGAGGGTGTTATGCCCAAACCATCCTGTATTCACCACTCTGCAAAAGTGTAATGATCCTTTCAGGCAGTGATGATGTCCAAAGAGACCAGCTTTCTGTGGCTCCAAGAAAGTCCTGTGTGCCAGCCAAGACATACATCATCTGTGGTACATTGCATGGCATTCTGAAGGATAGCCACGGACACCACACAAGCCAGCCACGATTATGTTTGTGGATACACAGGCCCATGCCAACAGGATCTCGTGACATCACTCAAGGGGCACATTTTTTTTTTATAGACAAGTTCACCAAAGCAAAGCTAATGTCTCATTGATGAGACAAAGCACCTGGTAGCAGATGGGAGGAAAGGGTTTATGTCATCTTATCTTGAGAGCAAACTTCATCATGGTGGAGAAAATATGCCAGCAGAGGCCAGGCATGATGTCATCTGAGTGGACGTCGTCTGATATAAGCACCAGCAATCTGCTAATAAGCCTCAACCTCTCTCTCCCTCCACCCCCACCCCCCGGGGGGCACCTTCCTCCAGCAAGCCTCCACTTCCCAAATTTACACCGGCTGGGGTACCCAGCATTCAGAACACATGAGGCTATGGGGATGTTTCACATTCAAACTACCACAGCTAAGTACTTGTTTTTTATAAATACTTAAAATTTTGGAACTAGAAAACTGGGAGTCCAACAGGCACCATCTAGGATTTTTGAATTCCCCAATGTATCTTATAACTAATAATTTGTGTTCATCTTGCAGTGTTTTAGAGAATAGACTACAAATCTTTCAAATGGGGCTCCAAAGTAAAAAAGTCTGGTGTCAATGGTTTGACGCATACCCTGGATTGCCTGCCTCATTTTCCAGCAAACAAGCGAGCGCCATTACCTGAGCCATCTTCCCTGCAGCTGGTCCATTTTGCACTGAGGCAGAAGAGGATTCTACAAAGGTGAGACTCACCGAAGATGCAATGTGCTCCTTCACTTTGACAGGTGGATCCTCCAGGAGTGCAAGAGACTTAAGTGAACACAACAAGCTTTGCCTGTGGAGACAATGGGGAAGAGTGAAAGGAAAATTGACTCAGGAGGAAATAGCTCTCAGGAGCCAAAAAGGAGGAAAAACCTCAGACCCAGAGTGAGAGGATTGGGTGCCAGGCCATTTCCTCCGGGGGTGTGCTGTGTGATCTGCAGCACTCGCTCTATTTCCCCGAGCCTTGGTATTTATGTCTGTGGGTAATGAAGCTGAGCCCACCCCATGGGTGTAGGTTACCTCTCCGAGTCCTGTGTCCAGTTAACCAGGAGAGCTAACTGGTCATGTCTTGTTTCACCTGTCCATGTTACCATGGCTTAGAGCCGTGGTTCTCACACCCCAGTACCCATTGGAGTAACCACGGAGGATTTGGGGGCCTCAGCAACAATTTGAAAAATCATAGTTATGAGATGTGCTTCTCCAATAAGCCTTTCGTTGATGTTGATACTATTGGTCCAGCAACTCCACATGAACAAGCAGAGGTTTAGAACTTGAAAACTCTCCTTGGGAACAAAAAGAACATAAACACGTGTGAAGTCAGTTCACATTAGCCAGCCATGTACTGCAGTTTTTAGAGTTCCTTATTTAATTGTGAGTGGGAGGGTGCATATGCCACGGCGTGAGTGTGGAGGAGGTCAGAGGACAATGTCGAGATGCTCTACTTCACCTTCTTTGAGACCAGTTCTCGGCTGCTACAAACACACTACCAAACTATAAATGAATGTCAGATTAGCTGGCTCTGCCTCCCCTTGTTGTAGCCACTTTGGGATCACAGATGCTTTTGCTACTTTGCACCTGACTTTAAATGGATCCTGGGGAATTGAACCCAGTCTGGCAGGCTTTGCAAACAAGTGCCTTTCACTACTAAGCTATCTCTCCAATGACTAACTGCATTTGAGATTAACCTGAAATTATCTGTATTCTATAAACAATATCCAAGAAGGATGACAGAGCTCGGTTTGGGACGTCTTCTCATATATGCTAGAAAATTATCCTGTACTAGGGGAATAGCTATCCTTTCCTTTTCTATATCTGTCTGAACCTTTTCTGCCAGGTTTTTAGTGGTTGTTAAAAAAAAGAGCATATTTACAACAGACAACAAATAGAAACTAAGTGTCAATCAGCTGGTGAACAGAAACAGGGAAGATAGTATACATACACAGTGAAATACCATTCAGCCATAAAAGTGAAATCCTGTCATGTTTGAGTACTTAGAATCTGGCAATCATTGTGTGAATCGAAATAAGCCAGAAAGCTCAATACTACATGATCTGACCTCATTCAGATATGGAATCCAAACAAGGTGTTACATAAAAGTGAGTAACATAAAACTAGGGAGATGTCTGGTGATGACCTGTTTGAATCGCCAGAAAATGCCAGGTAGGTGTTGTAGCCCACCTATAATCCAAAAACATGGGAGATGGGGACAGAAGGTTCCCAGGGCAAGCTGGCTAACGAGAGTACCCAAATCTGTGAGCTCTGGGTTCAAGTGAGAGACGCTACCTCAGGGAGTTACATGTAGAGTGATCAAGGAAGACACCCAGTGTCAACCTCTGGCCTCAACATGCACATGTGTGACCATACACATGTGAACAAACATGCACACATGACATGCAGACACATGTTGGGAACACAGTGGTGGTTTTTAGAGGCAAAGGAGAGTAGTGGCGGTGGGGAAAGTTTGATCAGTGGATACAGATTAAGTATCAGGAATAAGAAACTCTTCTATATTAATGTACAATAGGTGACTACTGGCAATAATTACATATTGTGTGTTTTTTAAAAGCCAGACACAGGATTTTGAATGCTCCCATCATAAAGCAATGGGTCATGTTTGAGGCTATAGCAATGCTTATTCTGATTTAAACATTATGCAACTTCACCTATATCAAAGCATCATGTAGTACCCCATATATATGCATTATTTTTATATTTGTATATCATTTAAAACTAGAATTTTAGGGCAGAGATGGCTCAGGCATTTGCTTACAAAAGCTGTTGATACAGTTTTGATTCTCAGCACCCTTGTAAAGCCAGAGACACAAAGTGGTGCATGTATCTGGAGTTTGTTTGCAGCAGCAAAAGCCCTGGCCACACCCACACATTCTCTCTCCCCTCTCAAGTAAATAAAAATATCTTCTAAAAATATCTTTTTAATAAAAAGGGTCATCACATGGGCACAGAGGTAGGGCAGGTGTGACAAGCTGTGCATAGAACAGGTTCTGGCGTTCGAGAAGATTGAAGCTGGATTCTAGCCAGTCTAGAATCCGCCTCTCACCAGTTTACTTGCCAGGGACAATCCTGATACCTGCTCAACACAGTGAGATGAGACAGCCCAGACTTTATTCCTTAGTACCTACAGCCACTGGGCCTTTAGCTTCCCAGTGGTTTCACAGGTTTCCATGCAGATTGAACGACATAAGGAAACATGACCAGGGCTTAGGATGCCTGGCCCCTAGTAAATATTCAGCAATGTTTCTTGAGAGAGAATATAGCCTCAAACTCTCCACCTCTTAATAGATGTATGAATATAGAATATTCAGGAAAAAAATCCCAGAACATTTGTTTAAGTCAGGCCAACAGGACAGAGGCCATGTGTACAGACCCCTCTTTGTTTGGTGGCTATGAGGCTTCTTTGTGTGATGGCTTTTACCATTCTATTCAGTTCTGGCCTCAGTCACATTCTCAGGGACTCAAGAGAAGCGAGTGGTGCGCTGTCTCGTTGTATCTTACCCTCCTTGTTGAAGCCACCAGAAGAATTTCCCTGGAGCTACTTTGCTGTCATTCCCTCCATACTCTCGTTTGTTCGTGTAGTGGGCTTTGCTCTTGTTTTTGGTCACCTCTGAGCTGAGAGCTAAACCGTGCCACCCTCGAGTGCCTCACAGATGCAGGACACCCAGGCACGGCCGGCCTTTCCACTGAATTCATTTGAATCTCAGAACCTTTCTCCTGTCTTTACTTGTCTGTCTCTTTTTCTCCCCTCTTGTAGCCTCTTCAAAAACAATTCTGGATGGAGGCAGAGCATAAATGAGTAAGGAAGAAGAAGAGCCAATGATTCCTCCTTCAGCATAAGAAGCTGTGGAGACTTATCCTATTTTAATAATTTCATTTATCATGACACAACCTCCTTCTAATTTGATTTATAGTTTAACCTTAGGGCAGGACATGCTCTCATGCAATAAATGTTTTAATAATCCTTCCTTATCTTTCCATAAGAAAAACTTCTGGAAAATTATAGCTCCATGGCCCTGGAATACTTCATAGAAATATGATGTCATAAAATGGTACTCACCACAGGACAACCTGAGCTTGTCCAGCCTTACAAAATGCCCTTGTGTAGTGCTGCTGAGAGGCCCAGGGGCTTCATGCAGAGGGTGGGAAGGAGGTCCGATCGCCCCTCTGGAAGGGGATGATTTAAGGAAATCTGTCGTAAGCCACTTTTATGAAGTGAAAGAACTTTTTGTTGTAAATGTGAACCATCCCTCCTAGCTCTGCATCCCAACAGACCCCAGGAAGATGGGTTTTAAAGTCTAGGATGTCGCACCCCTAGAAGTCTCAGAGTTTGGCCGAGCATTATGGTTAAGTCAAAGCCAGAAGCTGCACCTCTGGGTAATGCCAGCCCAAATTTTACTCAGTGATTGTTTTGTGACATGGCATGATGATTTTGTGGTCATCGGGACAGTAACCCTTCTGGGAATTATGAAGACAAAACCCTTAAAAATGGGCTTTCAGATCCTTGAATCCATCAGAGACACGCACAGACCCCCACCCTCTGCAGAGTGTGCTTAGAGTGTGGCCCCCATCAGTGAGAGGTTGCCCTTCATTCTCTCCTGGGTTTCTCATCATTGGCTAGGACCAGCCTCTCCTTACTTCTTCATCTTCTATGGGAGTTTCCTTCTGGTTCTTCCATTCCTAGACAGTTGCATGTTTTTCTCAGCTGAGAGGAAAAACAATCATGTGTTTCAGAGACCAAGAAAAGCATCAGAATGTGTTTAAAATCCTGTCCTGAGAAATGTAATACTGAATACATAGATTCACTATTTCACTCTTCCATCAGGATATCGATTGCGTACTATAAAATTCAAAGCAACTCAGTGAGTTTTAAAGAATCTGTGCACCCAGTTCCCATTCCCAAGCCAAGTGCAGAGCTTTCCCATCATCCAGAAAGTTTCCTCATGGTCCTCGACAGCAAGGGCCCAAAATTACCTGTCCTGATTTCTAACACCTTAGCTTAACTTGAAGATGTTTGAACTCAAAAGAATTGGGATCTTGGTATTTTGGGCAACAGTTTTTCTCTCATTTTGATGCCTTAAGGATTTATTCTTCTTGATATGTTTATTACTAATTTCTTTTTAGTGCTAAGTAATATTTTTGGGAAACAGTCTTTCTCAGTTTGGAGTGACTGTGAACTTTGAGTGTAAACGATGCTCATGAATTTCTTGCAACAGACCCTTTAATGATTATGCACTCTCAGTTTTTCTTAAGTATACACAGTAATTGGTTTTCTGTGTCATATTCCCAAAATATTACAGACAAGAGGCCCATCATGTTCCGTGGTGAGTATGCTGTGTAAGAAATTATGTTGGGGGGGGAGGGGTTAGATTGCAAAGTCTGAGCAGCCAAATGCAATGTGTGGTCTTAATTGGATCTTGGTTTAAACAAATACAGCTATGAGATACACAGTGGGTAATTGAGTATGTTGGGTTTTAAGGGATATTAGGAAAAACCCCTAATTATATTAGCTGTGATCCTGAATTCACCATAAAAATTCTTGTTAAACACTTACATTAAGTATGTCTATGAGGTGAAGTTTCATAATGTCTGTAGCATGCATTGAAAACTTTCAGCAGAAAAAAAGTATATGAAACAAATGTAGCAGATGCTAAAAATTCCTAAACCTGTGTGGTAGATACACAGCTGCCTGGCAATACCTTGCTCTAGTTTCACTGTGAGCTTGAAAATCTTCACCATAGGGCTGGGAGAGGCTCAGTGCTTAAAGACGTTTGCTTGCAAAGCCTGATGGCCTGGATTTGATTCTCCAGTGCCACTTAAAGCCATGTGCAAAAAGATGCGTGCATTTAGAGTTGGTTTACATTGGAGCATGCTTTTAGAGTTGGTTGTAGGTTCTGGTGCTTCCTTCCTTTTTTCCTTTTCCTTCTGTCTTTCATTCTCTTAAATAAGTGAAAAAAATTATGCAAAAGAAAAAAATCTTCACAATAAATGTATAAAAAGTATTTTGACGAGCTCAAGTAATTTGATTTTTAATTTTTATCCATTTTATTCCATAGAAAATAGTCTTTTTAAACGTTCACTATATTTCTCCAAATCTCAGTACTGGCCACACACAGAGAAAGGGGTGCCGCAAGACATTGAAAACAAGTTCGCATTTAATAAAGGCCAATTTACAATATTATCAGTATCATTGGCTGCATCTCAGTTGAGACCACCATCCAGTCCAGTGAGCCTTGCTTAGCATGCTGTGACATTCCCACAAGATGACAGAATCAGATTTCTACTTGCAAAGCCTTTTGCAAAAGCTGCAGGAATTTCACCCTTTAAGCCATCTCTACCTGTTTCTTTTCTACCTGTTTCTTTAACATGTTGCATCACCCTAGGAAGTTTATTTTTCACCAACGATTTCTGCTCACAATTTTCTAATTATGAGTAGCAAAAGTTTCACCTTGCACCACCCCAATGATTCATAGAGTTCTGTCTGCTAAGTTCAACTTTGTTTTGTCTGGTGGAAACAACTATTTTGCAGACATGGATAGCAACTTCTCAGCTCCCGACTGGTACAGAAAGTCTCTCTCGAAACCCTCAGGGTGGAGTGCATGTAGCTCGGCCCTCCCATGTCTCATCCCTGTTCCCAGGCACTCTGCTACGTTCAATGAAGAGATCCCCTCGTCCACCTACCCATGCTTGTGCCGTCTGGAGGTTTATTGAGGCAAGGCGTTTCCTAGTGCTTAAAACACTCAGGTGGGGCATGGTCTCAACTAAATATTGTTCAGGGATATTAGTTATGTGGCTCAGGCCACAGTGGGCAGGGGAGCGAGCAGAAAGCAAGGTGTGTATTCAAAGAACATGAATTATCATGTGAGCATTTTCATTGGCCGCTATGTGACCCTGAACCAGCCATTTAACATTTCTGAACCTCATCTTCCTGGACTGTGTAGTAGAGAGTTCAGAGCAAATGGCTCCTAAGATTCTTATAAATTCTAATATTTAGCAGTATTAGAACATATCAGAACACAAGGCATATGACATATAACATCTGCATTAAACACCCTTACAGTCCTGTTATACAAAACAAGACATTATGCAACTGCTATATGGATCCAATCAACATACATAGAAGACTTATATTCCACTATAAGCTTATCTGACTTGAAGCTATTAAATGTTTTCCATAAAGATTTGGAGAAAAAAACTTTTTTTATAAGGGTTTGGAGAAAAACAATTTATAAGTGATATAATATACCCAATAAAGTCCATCCTGAGTTCAATACCCAGCAATACAAAATGAACAAAACTGCTCAGAATGTATTTGGATCTGGTCTTTTATTGACTGACGTGGAAATGGAGGTTTTCTGATGTAATGACATGAGCAGGTGTGTTGAGTTCTTATGAGCAGCAAAAGGACCCTTACCAATAAGGAGGGATGGTTATGCAGCAAGAAGACGTCATTAAGTCCAACAAATGATAAAAATGAGATGGAGCCCATTCCCATGTGGATGTGTCCTCGCCATCGCCTGCCCTCCACAGGGCTGCTTTCATTTCCCACCTTTTTGTGCTCACTGATCCCCTCTCATTGTCCCTAATTCCTGCCAATTATTATTATTTTTTATTAAAAACAAACACAACAGATGAAGGATGTGGAGTTGAATAGTCCAGGCATTAGTCAAAACCGACCTTTGAAATGGCACACAATAGTCCCCAAGGTGGTTTGTTTTATCTCCTTTCAGGCTGGGCTTCTCCTTCACTCCACCTTTCCTGTCTTCTTAGCCAGGCTTTGTACGAATCATTCCCACCCCTCATGTGGCCCAGGGAAGATCAGAGGCAGGTAAGCCTCTGGAAGGCGATGGGAAAGAGTCCAGATCAGGGTGAGATCTCGAGGTATCATTCAGAGGTCATGGTTTCCACCCTAGCAGATTTTCATAGATTCCTTCATTAAAAATTAAGATTCCACTACATTACAAAGCAGATTGGCAGGCAGCTAGAAATTCCTATAAATAATTTATCAGCCCATCCATTCTGATCTCTTCCAAATACTATCTGTTATTTTTAGTGCAAAAGAAATCATATCTAACTTGAGCTCAGTGGAGACAAAAGGAGAAAAAGTAACTATGTATGTCACTTAACCAAATCAAAGAAGAGGATGTTATCTTCATGTCTTAATATATTAAGAAATGAGAGACATTATATGATTGAATTTAGTGGTATGAACCCCATAGAGTATAAGAAAATGCCTCATTTGAATTCAGAGCAGACTGTTGAAGCTCCAGGCTGTGTTGGCTAAACTAGATGCTTCCTAAATCACATGACTTCATTCAACCAACATTCACTGACACGTAGTATAAAGGAAGTGAGGCAAGTTCTCCACATGCATCTCTCAGTCTTACAGATATTGCTGAATGAATCTTTGGTTGGTATTCAAAATGCATAAGAGAGAGAGAGAGAGAGAGAGAGAGAGAGAGAGAGAGAGAGAGAGAGAGAGAGAGAGAGAGAAACTGTGTGGTAAAAGTTAGGTCACAGCAAAGTCACTTGGTCTGTTGTGCAGCATTCTCAGCCATGAACCTGCACACCTGGTTTCCACTCATGACAGGATACCTTCTGGACTCTTCCACCCTCTGTGGGAAGGCCAAAGGGCATTCATAGAAGCAGACCCTAAAGCCAGGAGAAGAGCAAGCTGGCCCGTTCTTTGGCAAGCACCCAGGGCTGTCCTTGTGTGGTACGGGTCCCTGGGATTATCTATGTAGAAAGAAACCTTGTTTCACCAAGCTCTGGTGTGGAGAGGAGCTGGAGAGGGATACCTGAATGAAAGCACAACAGTGTGCCTCTGGGTGCTCCCTCCAGAGTGTCTCCACCCTCTCCCAGGCTCAGGGTTCTTGAGGGTAGTCCTTGAGTTCCAGAGTGTAGGTCCCTCAGCCACCAGCCAGCAGTCAGCCTTATCTCAGCTTGGTCTCAGTTTGCTCTCAGCAATGACAGGATGCATCCCAGGGCACCTTGGTCCTAATGCGGGTCACATGGGTCCCAGATCATGCCGGACAGGACATCAGCTTCTGCAGGTATAGAAAACCCTCTAATTCTTGCTCTGTTTTCCAGTAGAGGTAAAAGACACCCAGCTGCCCCTCCACTCACTGCAGTGATGCAGCTATGACTTCAACTTTTTAGAGTTTGTCTACCATAGTTAGGTGTTTCTTCTTTTTTCAATTGTAGGTGTGTGTGTGTGTGTGTCTATGCATGCACATGTATGTTGGGGTGCATCTGTATGTATGTGAGTATGTGGAGGCCCAAGAAGAACCTTGGGTACCACCTCCTTTGGCCTGGAGCTCACCAGTCACTAAACTGGCTGAACACAGGGCTCCAGAGACGCTCCTGTCTCTCCCAGTGCTGGGATTACACGCACACATCTCCACACCAGGCATTTTACTGCATTTACGTGGAGATCAGGGATTAAGCTCAGCTCTTCACGTTTAAGAGCCAAGCACGTTACTGACCATGCCATCTCCCCAGTCCCTAGCTTAGCTATGTTGTTAGATGGACTGTGGAGCCCGAGCCAGGAAAGCATCCCAGGAAATGCTGAATAATCACCATCACCTTTAGACCTGACCTGCGGCAATGCCTTTAGCTTGTGGAGTTTCTCCCTTAATTGAGTTCCCTCACGCCTCACATTCTCCTCCCAAGAGCTCACCCATAGCCTCTCCTCTCAAGCCTCTAGAACATCTCTGAGTGTGTATAGAGCACAGCTCTTATTCCAGGGTTCTTGTTCAAAATAGTCAGCTCATAAGTTAGCATCTATGAGCCAAAGACTTCATCCAAGCATTTTGCATAAGGACAGCAATGATGAAACATAAACTGAACTGAAATTGTTCTAACTATGAGCACAAACTCGTGTTCCAAATTTCCTGGCACACAACTTTCCGAAATCCTAGTACTTGCAACCGTCTACAGCAGTTACCTTCTCCCAGAAGCCACTCATGGGAGGAAAAGGGTTATTTTGGGTTTACAACTTGGAGGGTAAGTTTCTTTTCTTTCTTTCTATAAGATATTTGATTTATATTTGAAAGGAGAGAGAAAATTGATATGCCAGTATCTTTTACCACTGCAAAGGAACTCAAGATGCTTGTGACACTTTGTGTTCCTGGCTTTACATGGGTACTAGGGACCTGAACCCAGGCCACTAGGCTTTGCAAGCAAGTGCCTTTAGCCACTGAGTTATCTCTTTATCCCTCAGGGTAAGTTTTATAGTGGTAGGAAAGCATGGCATCACATCTGTCACAACAACTGGAAGGTAACAACAGTAAGAGTAGCTAACTCTGGCAAGGAGGAGCTGGGCTATCATACTGCAGAATATCTTCTGCGGCAAGGCTCCACCTTCCAAATTGCCACTATGTTGGGACCAAGTATTGAAAACATGAGGGACATCTCATTCAAACCCACACCGCCTGCCTGACATCATTCTTATAGTAACCAATGCTGTGCTTGTTACGATTATTCCTGTCCAAGAACACCTTGTGGCTTAGAGTGACTAAATGATTAGTCTCATGTTTTCCAAATCAAGGAGGAAAGAAGAAACAGAAGCCCAGGGTTTATATATTCTTCTCTGCCTGTTTGTATGGACACATGAAGTCAGTCAGTCCACCGTCTCTATCTAGGCTTATTGCTGAGTAAGTCATTGTTCTCTACCCTTAGGGCAAGGGTTATAAAAGTGAACGCGCATGGGGATATTTCCATTTTCTTTGCTTTTCTTTGTTCTTTTAGTGTTTTATTTTTAAGGGGGGAGTAGAAAGGATTGTTTTTTCTAACTCAACTTTTTATTTCAGGATATAGATTAATAGAAAGCTACAAATATAGAAGGGAAAAATGTAATCCAAATAAGAAAATAATGGTCACCTGTAGGTTTGCTCGGTGCAGCAAGGAGGTGTTCTCATGGGGACCCTAGTAGGCTACAGGAGGAGCAGCAGCTGGACTACTAGGTCATCCTTCCTGCAGGGAGATGGTTCCATCGGTATGCTACGTAAGCATGAGGACCTGAGGGTGGGTCTCCCAGCACTCATGTGAAAGCCAAGTATGTTGCCTGTGCCTGCAAACCCAGCGCTGGGGATGCAGAGTCAGGAGGATGCCTAGGACTTGCTAGGCATCTAGTCAAGCCAAATTGATGAGCTCCAGCTTCAGTGAGAGACTGTCACAAAAAATAAGACAGAGCTGGGTGTGGTGGTGTATACCTTTAATACCGCACTCAGGAGGTAGAGATAGGAGAATAACTGTGAGTTCAAGGCCAGCCTGAGACTATATAGTGAATTCCAGGTCAGCCTGGACCCTCCCTCAAAAACAACAATAAAAATAAGATAGAAAGTGATTGGGGAAGATATCCAACATTGACCTCTGGCCCCCACATGCACATATACACATGTGGCCATGCATCCACACATGACACATTTACACATTACAAACAAGATTTGGATTGACCTGAAAGAGATGCGTGTGGTTTCAAGACGCAATCCTGGCAGGAGAGAAAAGCATCTGGGATTTGACCACAGATGCTGAGTGGGAAAGCACAGGGCAGGTTTGGGAAAACAGCAAATGCCCAAGGAAGAGGGAGAGAGGATACTTTTATAAGCAGCAGGCCCAGCTCTTCTCTGGTGTGTTCTGTCTAAAGGTCAACATGAATGGAGAGATATACTAAGCCCCTTGGGTGGAGCACCCACAGGGTGGGCTCAGAACTCTCAGGTCTAAGAAAGACCCAGCTTTGTAACTCTCTGACACAAATCCCAAAGGACTTTTTCTTTGTAGATTGAAAAAAATATTTTCAAAGTTTCTCTTAAAAAAGTAATATAGTGAGAGGGACTAGATACTCAGTAAACTAAGTAAAAATGTGTGTCCACACAGCTGATCCTATGCTAGCTGACTGGGATTGGTCCATTTTTAAGACACACACACACACACACACACACACACACACACACACACACACACACACACCAATGTAAGACAAATATCAGCAAGGCAGTTTAAATTAAAAATCAAACAATGAGGTAATGAGGTAACAACATTTAACAGATTTAAAATGCTGGGGACATAGCTTAATTGGTAAAGTGACTACTTTGTAAGCTTGAGGTCCTGAGTTCTATCCCCAGCACCCACATAAATGTCAGGCCTGATGGTATGCACTTGTAATTCCAGAGCTAGGGAGGTGGAGACAGGAGGATCCCTGGGGCTCATTGGCCAGCCATATTAGCCTACTTGGTTAGCTCCAATCTAAAGAAAAACACTGCCTCAAAGAGGCAGACTGCGTACCCAAGTACGACACCAAGGATGTTCTCTGGCTTCCACATCCACATGTATGAACACCCGCATACCCATATAAACCATATTCATATGACCATGCATACACAGACCTCACAATAGGAACATTTACATAAGTGGCTGTGCAGATACCATCTGGCCTACTGTTTACCATCCTTTTGAAGAGCAGCTGTGGGAGACACAGGTACCTTTTCTCGGTAACTGTGTCTTTATTCTTTGAGAGGCTGGTTCACTTTTGCTTTCATGTATGTTCCAGGTCTCAAAACTGTTTTGTGTTGCCCTCTTTTCATTGGCTGTGAGATACGCCAGTGCCAAATTTATGCCACATTTTTTTGGAAACAGATGGAAGATGCCATGGTTTGGGTTGTCTGCATGAACCTCACTTCTAGCTCATGGCCTCGAGAAACATCTTACCTGATGACCTATCCAAATTTAAGAACTATAGAAATTCCAACTTACTTTTAGGGGTTTTCCTTAAAGAGAGCTTGCAAGGGTGTTTTCAAGCAGGGCAAATATAATTTCACTAGGAAAGTGGAATGTGGATGCCAACACTATAAAAAACTGTAGATGAGTCAGAAAACAGCAAATTCATGGTGCTCCTTTGAACAAAGAATCAATCCTTTTGAACAATTTCCCACTCATGTCTCCACCCCATCTAGTCTTCAAATGAGCGTTTGGGAAACATATGTTAATAGGCCCTGTCTTTCAGTCCCTTTTGCACACACAGTACCACCGTTGGCTTGCAGGTCTTTAATAAAAAATATTGAATATATACATTATATATCTCTGGTTTCACAGTGAGCTAAGCCACAATCCCCTGCTTAGTATAAATGCTCAAGAAATATTTGTTAATGTGTGCCCACTTACACTTAAATCCTCAAAGAATGTTTTATTGCAAACAAATTACAGTCATACATTTATTTATAATCACTCAATGCCATCTTCACCGCTAACATGGCTAGTGTTGAACCTCGTTCCACAGCAAGCACTTTACATTAAACACAGATCTGAACAGTTCAAATCCATCCATCCCTCTCGTTCCTTTGTTTTGCTGTAACCTGTCCTGTCTACGGGCTCTTGATGATAAAGTATTTATGGGTCTTTTTCTTCCATCAGGTAAAAACCACATAGGAAGCTTTCCAGGTTGCTCCACCCTGCCAGATTCAGGGTGTGGGAAGAGACCCACAAGAAGTTGCCTCCCTCACCTGCTCGGCAGGTGCCCCCCCCCCCCAGCTCTAGACTCCCAGGTCCAGGACTCGCTCTACCTTTTTGTTTGATCACCATTTGCTTTCTGGGCTGTTTGTTTTTCTGGTTTGGTTTCCTGTCTTGTTCATTAGTCATTTAGCTCTTCCTTGTTTGTTCTGTCTCCTGTGTGCTTCTGCAAATTACCTCGCTCCTCCTCAGCACAGGAAGGCCTTTGTGCTTTGTCTTTGTTCCTCACAATCTGCTTTTGGGTGCTGGTGGGGAGGGGAGCTCTAGATACATGTGAATATGTTTGGGGTACACCAGAGATGGTTGAGGAGTTTCCTGATGAGGACTATGAGTTTTCAAGCATGGCCAAGTCATTGGTAAAGAAACAATTCTCATGATATTATCCTTCTGGACCTTGAAGTATCAAAAGAATACATGGATACTCCCTGGTGTTATGCCGTTAAATTTCATTTATTTATTCATTTTTTATTTTGCTACTGAAATGTTCTTTTCAATGTGTGTGTGTGTGTGTGTGTGTGTGTGTGTGTGTGTGTGTGTGTGTGTAGAAACTCACACATAGCTAGAGTAGTGTCTAAAGATGCTTTCTGTAAACCAGTTACTATAACCAGCTACAAAATGAGTGAACAAGACTTCAGTGCTCATAGCTGACACACAAAACTTTATTCACTTGTGTTAAGACCACTGAGTATGGAGTCACCACTTACGAAGTGTTAGAACTGTAGGGTGAGAGGCTTTCCAAACTTCACTGTCTGATTCTGAGCAGATGTTTAATTTTATTTGAACAGATAAGACCAAGTAAAATCTTTGGCTCCTGAAAGACACTGGATTATTGTGGACCTCCATTAATTTGGATTATTTCAGTATATGAAATCATTTGGATAGACTAAGCTATAATGTACTTTGTATTGTCTGAGGGAGACAGGAAATTCCAGGGACTGGAAAATAGCTCAGCACTTACAGTTGCTTACAACAAAGCCTGCCGACCTGGATTTAATTCCCAAGCCGCTTGTCTAAGCCAGATACAAAAAGCGGCACAAATGTATGGTATTTGTGACATCAAGAGGCGCTGGTCCACCTATGCACACACAAACAAGCACACAGTCCAACAATTTTTTTTTAAATTGGAAAATTAGTAATTTGATCATAAAATGTAGCTATCAAAATGCTGAGGAAAACCACTGTGGGGCTGGAGAAATAACTTAGCCTAATGACATGGGTTCAGTTCCCCAGTACCCATGTAAAGCCAGATATACAAAGTGGCTCATGCATTTGGAGTTCGTTTGAAGTGACTAGAGACCCTGGTGTGCCCATTCTCTCTGTCTCTCTCTGTCTGTCTCTCTCTCTCTGCTTTCAAATAAACTAAAAATTTAAAAACCTAAAAAGCAACACTTTGAAGCCCTCAAAGCAGAAACCCAGCCTTCCCAGCCACAGGACAGTCACTGGAGGAAATACACAGTCCCACTCCTGTAGCTGGTGCCGGGTGGAGACAAAGATGCCTTTCAGCCAAATTACCACTCAGACACATTACAGAAACCCCGCTTTTAAAGCTTTTGCCAAAAAATTATGAAAAATTTATAAACCAGTTTCCTCCAGTGAGAAAATAAATTTATCTCTCAATAAGGATTAATCAACAAGAGCAATTAATAATCTTAGAAGGCCAGATTCATTGATTCAGTCTCCCTGAAGAATCCTGAGTAAAGTTTTCTTACTTCATTATATCAATATAGACAGGGTTTCTATCCATTGCAGCACACGAAGCTAAGGGCTAGCATGGGATGTAATTCAAAACCATCTTCTTTGTCCTCATGGGATAAATGTGGAGGAAATCAGGTATGCTGACCAGTGACAACTTCGGCTTCATCTGCTGAACTAAGAAAGTAAAAAAGGGCTTCCTGATGTAGCTCAAGATGTGTGTGCTTGCATGCATGCATATTCATGGGAGGTGTAAGTACAAGGTACCAATGGGAGACAGGTGAGAAAAGAATCTGAGAAATAAGGGATGTGCAGAGCACAGAGTGAGAGGATTGCTGCTGTGTAGCTTATCCTGGGGAACTGGGAACAAACATCTGCTAACCCCAGAGAGGCTGCCAATAACTAAAGAAATAATTCCACCCACATCCAACCTGATGGACCAGGAAGTTTATTGATGTCGCAGGAGTAATGGGTGAAGGGTCACTTACAGGACCGTGAGTAACGTACAGCATGAGTGGTAGGGAAAGCTCTGTCCCTGGGGCTCCCTGCACATCGGCAGGTAACCCCACTGAAAGGGGCCTTTCCCCCAGCATTTGTTTACTGCTTATAGAACTTTGGAAAAGCCTTGAATCTGGTGAATTTCAGGAACTCTCTGAGCCTTATAAATTTTGTTTACTTCCTGAGCCTTGTAAGTTTTGTTTGCTGTTTTACTGTATCACCAAATTTGAGGTAATATAATTCTGAAGTTAGCGTCCTTATGAGTCAAGTTTAACATATTAAAGGTTTGAATCTTAAAGGGCTATTTTTAAATACTGTTTATAACTGCGGCACATAGTGATATGCTTACAGTACTTCTGTTCTTATTTGACATACACCATAGATCACAAGTTACCTTTCTCAAACAAGTATCAGAGCTGCAGGTCTCTCCCAGAAAGCTGCCTCAGGAAAACCAGGAGGCAGATGTACATCAATTTCAGTGTCCCTATATCTCTGTTGTCATATCTTTGTTATGCTGCTGCCTTGATACAGGTCTGACCAAACTCTTACAGCAATGAATTTCCAGCAGTGAATCTTCCTTCTGTATCACTTTACTTTTTCTTTCCTCAGGGGAATCAATGAAAAATATATTGAAGGGCTAGGGACACAGCTTAGTCATAGAACACTTGTCTGGCATTGTTGGAGGGCCCACATTCAATCCCCAGTACTACAGAGAAAAGAAAAAATTGAAAATTATTGAATTTATGCAATGAGGGCTAGGGATATAATTCAGTGATAGTGTGCTTGTCTGGCATGCACAAGGAGGGAAGAAGGAAAAGGAAGAAGGGACAGGAGGAGAGGGGATAGGACACAGAGAGTTCTGAAGGCTGTTATCTTCAAGGATCTCATAATACAGCGCTTACTTAATGCAATTATCCACACACTGGCTGTGTTGGTTAAGTTCTGTGGTCAAGTTGATCTGATTAGGAATCCACAGACATTTGTCTTGGTTGGGTCTCTGAGGTTGCTTCCAGGAAGGATTGTCTGAAGAGGGAATTCTTCCTCAAGAGTGAGCCCTTCTCCCAGAGTGGGTGGTGGGTTTCATGTAATGAAGATTCTGGAGAAAAGAGCCCCTAGCTCCCACCTGGCCGCCAGTGCTGCTTGCTGGTGAGTGCCTTTTCTTGTATGTGCATCTATCCTGCTATTGCCTGGACTGAAGACCAGCAGCTCCCCAGGAAGCCTTCAGACCTTCAGTGCTGGATTGGAACTGCTGAGGCATCCAGCCATGTGGACGGAGCAGCTACCAGATTCCTTGACTCTCAGGCCTGAAAACAGCTATTGTTGGACTGTCTTAAGTTAGCCAATAAATTCCCTTTTGATATCAATTCATTCTATCGGTTCTATAACTCTTGAGAATCCTGACTAATACACGGGACATTTAGAAGACATGTAAAATGTAATCCCAATTTTAAAGTTCATATAACTTGGCTGTCAAGATCAAGACGGCATGCTTGAGACTGTTGGAGAAAAACCATGCTGAGTTCTTTGTGGCTTTGGGATACACTGAGGCGGACTGTTATTCTTGGGAATTATAAAAAATAATGCCATCAAGATGGGCTGGAGAGCTGCCATAACGAACATGAAAGTTAGAAAGAAGTGCTTAGCACAGTGGGGAGGCGCCCAGGTTCCTGGGGAGGGAGTGGTGGGTGAAATTGCACATGGAGAAGGTTTTTAGGCCTTTCATTAATTTCCTCCACCTCACACACAGCTTGGAGCTAAGTAATTGCATCAATCATGTTATCTCAGACATTGTCTGATCCCTCCAAAGGATGGACTGGGGTGCACTGCACAGCCTCTGCTCCCCCCTTGCAAGTGCAGGGTTTTATAACAGAGGACCATTTAAAGGTGGTGAAGCCATAAGATCACGGGATCAAAGTCTAAATAAAGCAGGCCTGAGGTGATTTGAGGTCTCGGATAGATAAACATTAATTCACCAAAAAGGATTGCAATTAGCAATAGTAGCTCAAAACAAGAAACCTGCTGCTTTCTGTAATCAACCTGTCCTTTTGAAGAGGTTGGGAAATATGTACAATGGATTCGAATCTCCCCAAGGCCCAGCCAGTGGCAGGCATAACAAACTGATTGCAGAGTTCTCTTTTGCTGTGATTATTCTAAAATTCATGTCAAAAGCCTCATAGGAAGTTCCTACCAAAGGGTTGAAGTTGGATCTGAAGATAAAAACTGCTTCTTCCCTGCACAGGGGGTAACATTGCTTAAAACAATATTAATAATTCCACTCAATTAGCTGTGAGCACTTACTATAGTATTTTGAAACACACACACCCCCACAATATCTTTAAGGCCCTTAGTGTATAAATCACTAGTTGAGAGTTGAGTGGTCCTCACAATTCTCTCATACACAGAAGCTGTATAATATATTCAAAGAAGGATTTGTGATTTCCAGGCACAAACCCAAGAGTTCCTCACTGAAGAACTCTCTAGAACACAGTTGGGATGACAACGGGACCACAACAAAGAGCAATGATCTTCTCCATCCTTATCAGGGTCTGCTGAGTGGAGATTAGAAACATAAAATGACCTATGAGCAATACAAAATCAAGAGCAAAGATGATGACAACACCTGTGTCCATGGTCCAAAACCAGAGCTCCAGTACTGCGTCCTTCATACTAGAGCCCCAGTGGGATATCTTGTCCAGTATCAGTGCTCTGGTCACATGTGTCTTTCCAATATCAACATGTTTCTTAACTCTACAAGCTTCCAACATTGTCTCATATAATCTCCACATTTCCTGTTTTACATCTTATGAAATGGAGTTTCAGAAGAATAACTTTTCCAGTGAGAGAATCGTGATTTAACCTGAGATATTTTGTTTAGGGGCTGATGACTGGCCTAGCCAGGTGCCTTAGCAGGATGTACACCACCACCTTCAAGCCTTTTATTTATCTATTTCATAGTGATGGAAACACCATACATATGTGCTGTTAGTTAAGACAGAGCAGTCCCACTCTTCCTAATGTTAAACATCTGAAATAGGACTAATTGCAGCTAAGATACTGCATTGTCGCTTTGAGCTTAAATAGATGACTAGTGGTTAGTGTGTTGGGGGACCTTAGCATTGCACCCCAGATCCCATAAAGTCAGGGGCCAGAATATTTTGCTTATTTTGCATCTCCAGTATTTAGCGGGGGTCTGACTTATATCAGAGGAAATGTTATTCTTTATTTTTATTTTTGTTTATTGATTTGAGAGAGGGAGGGCAGAAGAAAGAGAATATGAACATGACAGAACCTCTTGCCACTGCAAAAGAATTGCAGACATGTTTCACTTTGTACATCTGGCTTTACATGGGTACTGAAGAATCAATCTGTGTCTTCCAGCTTTTCAAGAAAGCACCTTTAACTCTGAGCCATCTCTCCAGTCCGAAGATATGCAAAGATATTTTTGAATGAAATAGTAAATGTCTCTGAGTGAACTTACAATAGAAGCCATAAAGTCAAATTCTCAATCACCATGGCCATTTACAGCCATTCTGATTCACAATGTCTTGGGAAGGGCTCAAGAATTTATTTTTAAATAACCTTTATAAATTTTTAAATATTTTATTTATTTATTTGTGAGCAGAGAGAGATATATAGACAGAAGAGAGACAGAGAGAATAGGGCCTCCAGCCACTGCAAAGGACCTCCAGTTGCACGTGCCATCCTGTGCTTCTGGCTGTATGTGGTTACTGCGGAATTGAACCCTGGTCCTTCTGCTTTACAGGCAAGTGCCTTAACCACTGAGAAATCTCTCCAACCCCAGTTACCTTTATCATTTGGATCCATGAACTACACTTTGAGAAGCACTGTAAATTCTTTTTTATTTTTAATTAATATCTTTATTATAAATAAATACATGCATTGTATGATTAGTTCTTGTGAAGTGTCCCGATTCCCAATGATGCCAGCTAAGGGAGCAGAGAGGGTTGCTTAATGGCAGTGTAAGTTACTTATCTGTTTCAGCTCATGCCCACTGTCTACTTATAAACTAAACTGGTCCTATCAGAGTGAAATCCAGAACTTTTGTGTAGTTGGAAGAAAGACATTCTATCTCTCTTTTTGCCTGAACATAAAATGAAACAGGCAGCAGTCATGCAACCCTAAGGAGAAGTCAGCTTGGAATAAAATGAACACTGTGAAGAACAGACAGAGCAAACAGACAGTTCTTAGGGACACTATAAAGACAGATCAAGCCAGTCATGAAGCTCCGTTAACCTCTCGATTTCTTGGATATACAACTCAGTGCATTCTCCCACCCTCTGAACAGTTTTATGTTATTTAGAGCACAAATAAACCTACTTGATAAGGCTGTGGCTTTAGATTTCTTTTTAAAAAATATTTTATTTATTCATTTTCAGGGAGAGAGAGAGAGAGAGAGAGAGAGAGAGAGAGAGAGAGAGCGCACCGGGGCCACCACCTTGCTGGTCTGTCTTATGTGGGTACTGAGGATTTGAACCCTGGGCCTTAGGCACTGGAAGCAAGTGCCTTAACCGCTAAGCCATCTTTCCAGCCTGGCTTTAGATTTCTTTTATTCTTTCTTATCTCAGACCTCCATGTCTTCAAGATGTGTTGTCCTTCTCACTACGTCTGTAAGAATTCTCTAAGTCTATTTTCCCTCCCCTCCACCTCTCCTACACAGTCTCAGTCAATGCCTTAACTGTGTTTTTCCTTCATCTGTTGCTTCTCACTAGAACTAAACCATTAGATACGCAAGTACTTCCACCACATGGCAAAAGAGCTCAACTATAGACCCTTTGGCTAACTGAATGAAGTCCATATCTTTACACAGAACTGGCTTTGCGGAGTTTGACAGAGAAAGACCCTCCCCTCAGCACCTGTGCAGTTTGATTCTTGCTAGTGAGGTGCATTTCCAGAGCATTGTGAATGCTCATCACGGCTCTTAAACACAATATAGTTTCATAGTGTGTCTCATCACAGTGGAAAGAGATGCAGGTGCAGAGACAGGCATAGTTGATGCCCAGCAGAATGACAGTCCTTTGCAGGGGCCTCGGCAACAGCTGAATAGAAGAGCCCACCCAAGAAACTCTCGGCTGCCAACCCAGCCAGCTAAGAAGCAGCTTGTGCTTCTGTGCCCTGGAGACAGGACGCAGAAAAGTTTCACTTAAGGAAATGAGAGCAAATGAAATGGGGAAAAAAAAAGACAGTCAATAGAAGAAACTAAATCCAGGAAGTTTACAAGACAGAAAAAAAATTCAAATGGAACTTTAAGCAAAGTTTTTACAGCTTTGAGAATACGGATGGAAGAACATTCCATAAAAAAATTACCTTCTAACTCCTTCATAGTCCAAAGTTGTGGTATAATAATTTAAGGAATATTATCCTCATCCTCCATCCTTTGTTTTCCAAGGAAAACCCATAGTGGGCATGTTTGTCTAGGGAAATGTTATCACCAAACATATTTGTTTGTGTATTTATTCAGTAGTTTCTGCCTGCTTTATCACTTATATAAGGTTAACATTCTTTTTAAATGGGCAGATGGACCTCATTCAAGTTCTGACAGTAACTCTTTGTTACTGGTACAGACGGCTTCAGAGGTATTTCGTTACCATCAGTAGTCATCCGTTTGCTCCTAGCTGGTGACATTTGGAATAGTAAGCAGGCAGCATTCTTTGTGTCCAGTGAGTTCATAGAAAGTTAAACCTACTTTTGACAACAGACTCGGGCTTAGCTCCTATTAACCCCTCTTCAGTTACTAGACGATATGTTTGAACAGTATGAATGATTAATGAGGACCAAACAGTCCAGTTTCTATCTTAAAACCTTCTTGTTAACTGCTGAGAGCTGAGCAACTGGTGAGGTAATTTCAGCTCCAAAAGTATGTGTTGCTTGTACTTGGAAAAAATTAACATTTTATTTTCAAAACTCTCATCCCCACACCTTTTCCCATTTTCAAACCAACCCCAAGCACCACGGCTCTTGCCTGCTTGGCATCAGGAAGTGAACTTGGCTCGCATGTCTAAACGAAGTGCATGGTTGCATTCTCCCAAGGAAACCAGATGAAATGTGGTCAGCTGAACGCATCTATTACAAAGCTCCTGAAAGTTGCTTCTGGGTTTTCCTGCACCAGGTTTTGGGATTGCTCCCAGAAAATGGCCACCATCACCCCAAAAACTTAGACCATCACTTATATCTGGCAACTTGTTGAAGGTAGAAAGGTGTGTAAATCTCGGGGCCTTTACTAGCTGATCTGCCCGAAATGTCTTTAGAGTTGATTTCTCTGGAAATATACTTTGTAAAGATTAAGGCAATGGGAAAACAGAGATTAAAAATCCATACAGAGGACCCAAAAAGTGAAGGTAACAGCTGACTGAAAGAAAGGGAACTACTCAGGTAAAACAAGAGGTGTCTAACAACATAGCCAGTCCAGGAACACAATTGAAGCACACCTTATATGTGCAACCTTTGATTGTCTCTATTCTGTGGTCTTAGGGACCAATTGGAGGGCTTTGTGAATGCTAAACACGCGCCCAACTCCCCAGCTGTATCCTCAGCACTTCTGTCTTTAAGCAAACTTTATATTCCTTCAGGAAAGTTTTCTGGACAATACCTCAAATACCTTCTTTTTCATTTTCATAATTTTATAGCATTTAGGGCATCATTGATGATAGTCTTGGTTATCCAAGTACCCTGGAACTTGTGATCCATAGTAAGGGGCACAGAGCTGTATATCAGACAATCTCTGAAAAGATAATAAATAACCTCATTCTTTCTTCTTGAGTGATCTATTGGATGTGTACTCATTTACTAGTTACTAAATATAGTGCTTCAGGGTATTTGCTATTGTTGTTGTTGTTGCATGTGTTTATGATATGGTGGTGTGTGTCATGGGTATGGGGTCCCATATACTCTCCTGTGGTGGGGAGGAAGGGGACCAGCAGCTCATCTGCCTGGTCTTGTTTTGAGTCAGAGTCTTTCCAATTCCACAGCTTACATGGCGCCAATGACCCTCGGGTCTCTGCCCCCTGCAGGTCTGGGATACAGACAGGTGTGCATGGTCCTGCCAGCTGTTTACAATGGATCTGGAGATTCCAGCTCTGGTGGTCTCAGGTGCCCCTCAGGTCCTCTGTGTGCACAGAAAGCACACTTCACTACTAAGCCATCTCTTCAGTCCCAGAATATTATTAAAAACTTTTTAGTGAAATTTTTAAATATATGTACATAATGCACTGTGCTCATGATAGCCATCCGTCATTCTCCCTTGTTCCCCTCCAGCTTAGCTCCTTGATGGACCCCCTTGCTTCCTCCACCTTCCCTGTATCTTTACTGTGCTGCTGTTGTTCTTGTTGATAACATGGGACTAATATCGTGTAGCAATGACAGCTACTGTGAGGTCATGAATGTAACAGCTACCTTGTGTCTGGAAGACAACATGCCAAGATACTCTTCCCCATCCTTTGCCTCTTACATGCTTTCCACCACCTCTTCCGCAATGTCCTCTGAACCTTGCCAGACAACCTCCCCCTCCCCCTGATTTTACCCATTGGTTGTAGTTTATTAAGAAAGGCGTTGATTGATAACTGGGTATGGTGGTCACACCTATCACACCCAGGGTATTTTTAGTTACCTTTATTTTGTAGCGTGTTTTGTCCATCATTTTTGTCAGGTCTATATTGGTACTACTGAGTCATTCCAAAGAATTTTCCAAAGAGCAGTAAAGTGGAATCCAAATTGATGTTTTCTGGAGACTTCACAGGCCTACCTCATCCAGTTAGTGATTCAGCAAGCGTTTTATTATCTGCTTATATACATGCATGGCAGTGTGCTAGGTACTGGAAACAGAGTAATCCGATATACTGTCCTGGCTCACAAGGGTCTCCCTGCTGGGAGAGAAGAATTGTACCTTTAACAGGGATGGCTGGTGAATATCAACAATGCCTGACACAACCCATGGCAGGCAGACAGTGGCCAGAGTCAGCGGGTCATGTCAATTCTGATGAAGGTGTGGTCACCTCCTGCCTTCATCCCAGCCACTGTGTAATGGCCTGGGACAGCGCAGAGGGTGAACTCCATCCAGGACAAAAGTTTCCCCAGCCAATCCTCTTCAACTTGGCCCCACATGTAGCTGATAGGGAATCTTGACAGAGCCAGACCTCACCTTGGGCTCCCCAGGTCCTTCCCAGTCTCAGCATACCACCCAGTTCCCAAGGTGCCCTGGGAGGGAACAGCACAGGCAGAAGGCAGCGCTGTGTTTTTCTAGCTCTATTGCTTACAGAGCCAAGGGGAGTGGATTACCTCACTTCTCCCAAGACCAATTCATCCAAATGGCCACCACGTGGCCTGCTGGGTAGGGTACAAGTCTTGGAATGGAACAGGAGTGGTAGTAACAATTGCCCCAGGTGATCACATACCCTGCAGCCATTAACTGGAGAGAAAAGCTGATACAGGGGAAAAAAAGCACATGACATGTCAGAGAAGGTGTGTAGGCCACCCGGGAAGAAAAAGCACACTGATGACATGTAATTGGACAATTTCAATTTTGGTAGAAACCTTGATTTTGATGGACTCTTTAAAAAATATTAATTTGAGAGAGACAAAGAGAGACAGAGATGAGAGAGAGAGAGAGAGAGAGAGAGAGAGAGAGAGAGAGAGAGAGAGAGAGAAAGAGAATATATGTGTATGGGAGCACTAGTGCCTCCTGCCACTGCAAAGGAACTCCAGATTCATGGGCTACTTTGTGAACCTTGCTTTATGTACTTACTGAGAATTGAACCTGGACCATTAGGCTTTGCAAGCAAGAACCTTTAACTGCTGAGCCATCTCTCCAACCCTCCATGGGTTCTTTTATTAGAGGTTTCAACATGAGATCTATGTTTTCATTTCAGTTGTTTTAAGATGAGGTCCCTGCTATTTTGCCTAGCCTGTGTTTGAACTTCTGAGTGGTTGGGAATATAGGTACACTCCATCACATTTGGTGGTGAGAACTCTTAAAGTGATTGGTAGCCCCACCAGCAAGAAGTAACCCCTTTGACATAAAAAAATGGAGGAGCTGGGGAAAATTGCTCAGTGTGCAAAGTGATTACACACAAGCACGAGGACTGGGGTGCACCCAGTGCTCAGGAGGCAGACAGGATCCACGGGGCAAGCTGGCTAGTTAGACTAGCTAAATCAGTGAGCTCTGGGCTAAAGAGAGGGACTCCACCTGCATAAAGAGAGAAATAGCTTCCACAGACACACACATGTGCCCACACTCAGACACACACATACATACATACGCACCCACACCACATATACATGCAAAAACAAATCAAAGGAGGCTTGAATTCGGATGCAGCACCCTTAGCTTTAGCTTGGGTCCTGATTGTGAGAAGGATGAGGAGAATAAGGGGGACTGACTCGGTGCTCAGCATCCCCTGTTGAGGGAAGAGGTGAGCCCTAGGAAAGAAGAGACTCCCTGAGGGGATGCAGAGGGAGATCCTGAACTTCCCTACAGGAAGGTTGTTCAACTGTGCAAGTGCAGTGGAAAAACGGTGTCTGGAGTGAATGTAGCAACAAACTTACATTCAACTCCTCTTCTCATGTGTTAGCAGCCAAAAGGCTGTTGGGAAATTATTTGTTCTTTTTGTGGACCCAGTTTCCACATCAGCAATATGCCTCGAGCTATGAGGATTAACTGAGATCACCCCAGTCAAGTGCAAGGACCGTACTTTTCATGATTTGAGTAAGATACGAGGTGTCAGAAAACAAGCTAGTGATATCACCAAACCTCAGAATACTCCCATCTGTCAATTTTGGCAACTTTTAACCGATGAAGATATTGAAAGCAAAAAAGTCTTACTAAGGATCGGGAAGATGCTTAGTGGGGAAACGGCTTGCTGCCCAAGCGTGGGGACCTGAGTTCAAATCTCTAGCACCCTTGTAAAAATGCTAGGTGAGGCTGCATATACCTGTCATCAGCATTAGGGGGTGGAGAAAGGGAATTCTTGGGGATAACTGGTTGGCTAATCTAACAAAATTGGTGAGCTCTGCATTCAATAAGCAACCCCACCTCCACCTCCAAGAGTAAAGTAGAGAGGAACTGAGGAAGACCCCAGAGGTCAAGTTCTGGCCTCTACATGCATGTGTGTGCACACATTCACACATACGAGTGTGCATACATACACACATACACCACCATACACAGTACACAAAAGAATGAATAAGTCTCCAGAGGTCATAGAACTATGACACAGAGATCCATATCCAACATCTTAATGTTGAGATCATCTTCATTCCTTTCTGTTAATTCTAGACCTCGCTAGGATTTGTTGTCTTTTTTTTTTTTTTTTTTTTTTTTTTTTTTTTTTTTTTTTTTTTTTTTTTTTTTTTTTTTTTTTTTTTTTTTTTTTGCTTTTTTTATATGAACATGTGAAGTGTGCTTTGGGCTACAACCTGTCTCTGGACATGCCCGAAGTGTCTCAGTAGCAGTACCCAAGCACTCACTTTAGTTTAAAGAGTTGAAGTAACCTTGACCATGTTATTTCAAGTGACCATGAGCCCACTAGACTGGTTTTCCAAAAATAACTCTAAATAATGGGCATTTTATTTTCTCTGTGACCTGGGCCACACACATAAGCCCTCAGATGTGTAGGCAGGAAGGGAAAGCAAAATGTATTTTCTTGTTGGCCGATTTTTACTCTTTTGAGTGTACTGATTTTAATGCAAAATGTCCCCCATAGACACATGTGTTTGAATACTTAATTCCCAGCTGGCACTGTCTGGGAAGATTGTGGAACATTTAGGAGGTGGAGCTTTGAGGGACGAAGTGTGTCACAGGGGACAAGCCTGAAGATTTTATAGTCCAGTCTCACATGCATCTCTACCTCCTCTCTGCTGAGGTAACAATGTGATTCTGGCTTCCCGATCCTGCCATGCTCTCCCTACTATGATGAGCACTACCCTCTAGAACTGCAAGGTAATTAAACCTTTTCCCTTCATAAGTTGCTTCTGGTCAGGGTTTTTTTGTTTTTCCAGCAGCAAGAAAGTAACTAACACATTCAGCAAGGTTGGACTTATTCCAAAAGACTGCTGTCTCTGTGAGGAGAACAATAGAACCTCCTGGAACAAAGAACCCCCCTCCCTTAAACCCATGAAGCTTCTAGAAGGAGCAATGCCGCTATAGGTAAATCATGCACTTGGTGCTGCACTCGCCTTGGCCAGATCCTTCAGCCCTTGTTCCATGTCTACCTTCAACAGTGAAAGTCTGTCTAGAAATTCTCAGGCATGAACTTTGTTTTTTGGGAAAATATCTGGGTCTACCGAACTAACAGTAGTCTAAGCAAGAAGAAAAGTGTAGATTTCACATGACATGAGTGGCAGTTGTATTCCTCTTACAGGTGGCAGCTGCAGCCAAGGGTTGCTGTTCTTTGAGCCCATTTTGAAAGGCCAGTAGAAGCTTCTGTATTAGTGACTTTTCTTTTTGCTGTGACAAATACCTAACAAAAGCAACTTAAGAGAGGAAGAGTTGATTTCAGCTCAAAGTTTGAGGGGACAGTGTTCATCATGGTGTGGAAGGATGGTAGCTGGTCACAGTGTATCGCTGGTCCAGAAGCAGAGAGCTGTAATCGCTGGTGTTGAACTTGCTTTCTCCTGTTTATTCAGTCTGGGGTCCCAGACAATGAAATGATGTCACTCACATTTAAGGTGGGTTTTTCCTCCTCAATTGACCTAATCTGGAAAAATCCTTTATAGATTTGTTTTCATGGTGATTTTAAATCCTGTCAAGTAACAACCGAGATTGACCATCACATATTTTCAGGAACACCCAGAACAGACTAAACTTCAACTTCCTTTGTCTGAGTTTGGGTCATTGCTCACTCTTGGACCAACCGCTGGCCAAGAGGTCATCAAACTCCTTAAAAGTCATTGCCTGCTGTTGACAGAAAATGCAAATTCAGCTGGAATATAGGACCACCGTAACTTTGTTCTGTTGACAAAGAAGGGCAGCAGGGCCCCTTAGATCAAGTGACCATCTAAGTCCACCATGATAATTGATCTGGGCTTAAATCCAGGTTTGAAAATTTAAAAATATCATTATTATCAATAATTAGATACAATGTATGAGCAAATCTTGTGATGGTACCCCCATTTCCCTCTTCTCTGTCCCCAAACCCACTGGGGGCCACTTAAGTGGGCACACTGGATCAGTTCATGGGGTAGGGGGTTATGAATTGCACAAGAAGTAGACAGTTTTGTTTCCCTTTGTGTGTTGTTACTGAGGGGAGGAATATCTCTGGATATTCTCCCCCACCATGGCTCATACAATCTTTCTGCCACCTCTTCCGCTTATTTCCCTGAGACATGGTGGGTGAGTTTTAAGTCTGCTTTATTGTTGAGATTTTAAGTGTCTCTGGCTTCTGCTTTGAGTTGTGTTGGATGTTGTTGGTGTCTGTCTCCATTGACCTTCCATGGGTTATCTGACTTGCTGTGGTGATTGGTCTCTTGTTTATCTCGCCACATTCTCATAGGTTTCATTTGGGCCCTGTGTGATAGGCCAGGGGTGGTTCATCTCCTGCCAGGATGTCAGCCATCATCTCATGTCTTGATGATGGAACTGGGTTGTTCACGGCTCTCTCCCTGCCTTCTGAAAATACAAACAGAATCTCCATGGGAGAGTGAGACCAGTGTAAGTTAAATGACTTCACCTCCTCAGGTTTTAGCATACACACATGTCAAATAGGGTAGAAAATACCTCCCATGAAAGTAATTGTCGAGGATGCAGCAAGGTGAAGTTTGTGAAGCACAGACTTGCCATTGAGCTGGCACATGATAATGGCTGGCTGCCCGCTGGCTCTCCTGTGTGCCTCCTCCCCTTTGGAATGCTGTCAGAGAAAATGTGTCCACGGGAACTGGGATTCCTCTGGCTTCTCCATGACTCTTTGACTTGTCTCTCATCTCCTGTCTTTTTCTTGTGATTTCTGGTTGCACAATGCTGTAAGTAATGCTTTTCAGAATGTGATTATTACTGGTTATTATATTGCAATAATTGATAAATGTGAAGTCTAAAACGATATTCGCCCTAAGTTCCTATCTGTTTGTTTTATTTGACCCTGATAATGTGGCCAAATAGGGATGCTCCAATTAAAGGTAATGAACCGATTTATTTCCTTGTAATTTGTTATGTTTAATAAGTAAGAGCCTTCCCTGCCCTTTGTCCAGTGAGCGTACCCACACATTAATCTTGATCAATTGCCGGCAAATGTTTAATGAGTGCCTTTGTTGGTAGAGTTTAGAATGCCCCTGTGCTCTCTTTACCATTCATAGAAAAATGTTGTAAGACATCTCATATATGTTGTTACTGCATGAGAATCCTGCTGCCCCAGAAAGAGACAAGGACTCTGTTTGCATAACACAACACAAAAAGGGCTAATGAGGATGTATTGGGTCAGATTATTATTAAAAGATACATATACTTTCAAAAATTGAAAATTATCTCTACATGTATGAGTTATGATGGCTCCTAGGTGAATGCTATAGAAAATATTTATTCTACATTAGAACAGAGCTGATGGTCTCTTTTTTAACATTACAGTTGCTAAACCGTCTTTTATTTTCCACAGAGAAATGTGTCCAGTCTTAACCAATCAATCATTTCTCGTGCCCTGGAAAAGCCTGTCCTAGATGGAGTGAGGTATATAGAACTCAAAGGCAGCCTACTCCTGGCTCATCAGGGTGAGTTCAAGAGCAGACACACAAGGAAGCCATGCCATTCAGCACTCACCTGGAGTGGGCAGGTGCTGACTGCCAGCACTGTCACATCTAGTTGGTGGCCTTGGGCATACCACCATCCTCTAAGGTCCTCATTTGTAAATAGTGTTTTGAACTAGTGTAAAGTTGTATAAAGGTGGTTAAATGCTAAAATCTTAAGCTTTGCCTAGTCTTACAAGAATTACAACGGTTGGGAGTGTCAAGGTTATCAAGATGAGCTTCTGTGGGGTGGGTCTTGAAGGAGGTGATAATAGCATTCACACTGTGGACGACTGTCTTTGGAAATTCACCCAGATGCTCTGGACTCACCAAGTCCAGGCTGAGTACGTTACCCTGACACACTGGCAAATAGGTTGCCTTTCCTTCCTGATTTCCTTTGCTCCATTTTCTCTTTCTCCTTCTGTGTCTTCCTCCTCCTCTCTTTTCCTCTTTCTTATCATCTTTCCTATGATGGTGGAATTGGGTTGTCCACAGCTCTCTCCCTGCCTTCTGAAAATACAAACAGAATCTCCGTGGGAGACTGAGATCAGTATAGGTTTTGCCTCCTACTTCTATCTTCTTCGTGTTCATGTCCTTCTCTTTATTGCTACCTACAAAGTACAATAAGGCTCGCAGACATCTTAAAAGTCAGACTCTGGGGCTTAAAACTCTAAGTTTGGGTTTCTGGTTATGCCATTTACCATCTGTGTAAATTCTTTCACCGAGTACAAACTCTGAAAATGCCTCCTAGAGTGATTGTAAGAATTAAATGGATACCTAAGGCCTTTGAACAGGGGGAACATGGGTAGGACCTATATGTGCTAACAGTCACTCAGAAAATACCTGTTCAGTCATTTTCTGCCTTGCCTGTGTGGGCCACAACATGCATGTTTCTCTAGTGTTGCATGTATATGTGTGTGTTTGTGTGTGTGTTTTAGTTACCTTCTCATTGCTGGGACAAAACACCTGACCATAAGCAGCATATGAAAGGAAAGGGTTTATTTCAGTTTATAGTTCCAAGGGGAAGTTTCACCGTGGCAGAGAAAGCATGACAGGTCTAAGCAGGAAGCTTGAGTCACATCTCCACATCAGCAGGAAGGAAGTAGTCTGTGTACTGAGCTTGGAAGTGGGCTATATTATCCCAATGCCTGCTCCCAGTGACGGATACACCTCCTCCAACAAGGCTCCACCTCCTAAAAGCTTCACCAGCTGTGGTCAAGTATGAGGTTTAATCACAAACACTTGAGACTATGTGGGACATTTCACATCCACATTACCACTGTGTGTGTGTGTGTGTGTGTGTGTGTGTGTGTGTGTGTGTGTGTGTGTGTGTGTATTCAATATGTGTCTTGTTACCATTAGCAATTTTTACCAGTGAAAGTTGGATCTCTACTTGAATCAACCATTTGAATGGGCTTTAAGTAAATTTCAAGACCATGTTAAAGCATTCTCAAGGAAGGGCATGTCCTGAAGTTGTAGCCATTTTAATTAGCTTTGCTCTTGCTTCCTGATGATCTAGAAATCTCTAGTTATTCCAAGGCACCCTCCTGCTTCTCGTCACGGATCTGATGATCCCTGCTACTATTTAAATTTTATGAATCATTCTCCCTCTCTTTGAACTCCCATGCAACTATATGAATAATTATCAAGATGCAGTTGTCACCGTTTATAAAAGATGTTGTAAAAAGTTCTCCCCCCCCCTTCTTCTTCTATGAACCTTTTCCCCCTTGGTTGTCTCCAAATTGCAGCATGAGGAGAATGTCAGCTATTCTCCAATGATGAGAGGAGGGGGTTCTGAGAATCAAGAAGCCTGACATCCGGTAAGCAAACACTTCCTTCTTCACAAGGCAGTGGGAGTGTGCCATGGCAACCTTTTGGGGATGGGAATGCTCAGCCTGGGCCTCACACACTCCCCCATACGTTGACTTCAGCAGGAGTGCCTGGCAGAATGTCAATGAGGAAACAGCGCAGAGCAGGAAGCCCCACAACACAGCCAGGCTGTTACTCAATGGAATAGCAAGGTCTTCATGATGAGCGCTCTCCCTCACTATTGTGTGTGCTTTTAAAGACTGTGCATTTGAATTCTTTGTTTTGGAATACCTCCAATAAAAGTGTCAAAATGAAGAAAAGAAAGTCTGGCTTTTCATTGCCTCATCAGAAGTTGAACAGATCCAGAAATTTCCCCAGGGATTTGGTCCTTCTATGTTTCTGGATAGACTAAGATAGGACATGTTCTGGAAATCAAAGTGGTGCCATCATTCTCTCACAAAGGTGGCAATTTATAACTTGTGACATAGAGCCCAAATGAAACCTTTGAGGAAGTGGCAAGATGAGCAAGAGACCCACCTTCACAGCAAGTCAGATAACCCGTGAAAGGATAATGGAGACAGACACTGAGGATACCCAACACAATCCAAAGCGGAAATCCAGAGATTCTTAAAACCTTAACAGTAAAGCAGACTTAAACCTCACCCACCATGACTCAGGGATCTGAGCCAAAGAGGGGGCAGAAAGATTATAAGAGCCATGGTGGGGAAGAACACCCAGAGCCATCAACCCCCTCAGCAACAACACACAAAGAAAAAAAAAAACCTGGCTACCTCTAGTATAATCCATAACCCCCTACCCCATGGACTGGTCCAGCAAGCCCACTAAGGAGAGCCTCCAGAGGGTTGGGGACAGGGAGGAGGAAAATGGGGGTACCATCATAAGACTTGCTCATACAATGTATCTAATTATTGATCATAAATATGAAAGAAATGGCATCTTCACATGCATATTTCTCAGCTTAGTTGTCCTGACTCAATGCTTGGTGGCCCTATCATTTTCTATGTTGGGCAGATCAGGGCTTATTTCCTAGAGCATTTTTTTCTAAGAGGCAAGTTCTTGCCAACGTGAAGAAGCACAGAGTTTCTGGATACAAATAGAACCAAAAAGTGCATCCGGCACCGCCTTCTCAGCAGAGGCCATGAGGGTTTTCCTTTTCACCAGACCTCAGAGCACAAGCAAATCTGCAGTGTTGCCAAAGTCTGCAACCCAGGAACGAGCCAGGGCCGGAGGAACAATGTCCCTTTCTCATTGCTCCGGAACCACCTGCTTGGAACTTCCTCATCTCCCACCCAGGTACTTTGTGAGAATGGAATACATGTGCTGTTCTTCAATGTTCGTGTCTAAGGTATGTCTCCCAAATTATCCTGTAAATTGGGTAGGGCATTGCTGTGTCCCACATGGTATTAGGACCAGAGGGGATGGTTACTGAATGAACTTGGAACTTTTCACACCCTTTCAACTATGTGAATCACATACAGAAAATTAAGAGAAGACCATGAGAGAAACCTAGCCTCTTTTGCTTATTATAGAACTTTTAAATGTACTTGTGTATAGATAAATATGCATGAGTGTGTTTGCATATTCCAGTGGGGGCAGGTACACGTGTGTGGGGGAGGGTATGAATGTGTGCTCATGTGGGGGAGGGGCACATATGAGTACACAAGCATGTGGGTGCCAGAGGACAATCTTGGGTGTCATTCTTTTTTTTAATATTTTATTTATTCATTTTCAAGCAGAGAAATGACAGAGAGAGAGAGAGAGAGAGAGAGAGAGAGAGAGAGAGAGCGCACCAGGGCTACCACCTTGTGGGTCTGACATATGTGGGTACTGGGGAATTGAACCTGTGGCCTTAGGCACCAGAGGCAAGTGCCTTAACTGCTGAGCCATCTCTCCATCCCCTCAGGTGTCATTCTTCAAGAACACCACCCACCCTTTTTGGAGAATTTTATTCCCCAATAATCCTCCTATCTCTGCTTCCTCTAAGCTGGGAATACAAGGGTGCATACCGTGTCAAGCACCTCCCATGGTTCTGAGCATCCAACTCAGCTCCTCACGCTTGTGAGGCCAACACTTCACCCACTGAGCTGTCTCTCATCTCTTTTCTAGAACTTTTGAATGCAGTTGACACTGTTCAGGAGTAACGCTTACACACCGATCAGTACTCTGGAGCCCTGACATATTATTGGTGTGTTTTCCCTTTGAGATCGTGACCTCTTCCTATTAACAGAGCTTGGATGCTGACTCAAAATGACTGGAAAGCTATCCTTCGGGAATAATGAGTAAATGACAGCCAATCACCCTTGCAGTGACTCTGGGTGATTAGCATCTGCCCATCTAATTATCCCCATGAAAGGTGAGTTGTCTTTCTTAAATTTCTGAAATGTGGTCTGAGGCAGCTCAGGTAACAGTAGTTAGCCACTGGCTGGTCAACTGTGCAGATATGGGAAACATATGCCACCACATTCCAGGGAGGCCAGAAAAGCACTATTTCTTTTCCAACTTTCATGTGTCAAGAAGACATCATTCTGGTTCTTCAGTTGACACATCATAACTTTGGCCCATTTTAGATTTCATTGACTATTGTTAATATCTAAGCCTTCAAAAACAATGTGTGAGAATTCAGAGGGAGAACTTTTTTCTAATCAGAAATTTAAAAGCCTTACAGCAGGCAGTTATCGTGTAGCATAAGAACTGGTGAGTGGTAACCTTGCTGCACTTGTTTCTGCTCTGAACAAGTCTATCCTTTAACGGAATGGTTGACAGGGTGTGCATTTAAAGAACTCTCGACGCATGTGCTCAGAAGTTAGGAAACAATTATATTTCTAAAGATATTCTTTTCTAATCATCCTATTTTGCTTTACGTAAAAGTAACCTAGGGGTCCTATGGCAGGTAAAATTATCTTTGATCTCATATCGGAGGTAGTATCCTTCCAGAAAGTAATCTGGAGGGGAAGGAAGGACATCAAATAAATTGATAGGTCAAGGTTTCCTTTTTTTTTCCTGAAAAATCTTTTCTCTAACTACAAATACACACATAACAAGTATTAGCCTAAATTTAGCCTCTTGTTTTTTTTTTTTCATTAAATATTTTTTATTTACAATTTTTTGGTTTTCTTTTATTTTAAACGTTTTTATTGGCTTAAAATTACATATATTAACACAACAATGTGATCAGTATCATGGGTTATTAGGTAAAGCCTTTGAATCCATGATGACATTCCCATTTATTCATTATTCTTCCCCCCATGACTCTTACATTCTTTCCTCCCCTTCTTCCGCAAATTTCCCTGAGTCATAGTGAGTGAATTCAAATTTTCCATAGTTATTAGGTTTGTAAAAGTCTCCAAATTGGTGTTTTGCACAATTTTGGGCACCCTTGGTGCCTCTCTCCATTGACCTTCCTTAGGTTATCTGCCTTGCTGTGGGATTAGATGTTTTGCTCGTCATCCAACTTCCTTAGAGGTTGTGTTTGTGCTCTACATGGATCATCTCCTGCTTGGATGTCCCCCGTCACATCAGGTCCCTTTGGTGGAGTTTGGTTGTCCCTGGTTCTCGTTGCCTTCTTTACGGATAGTGTCCTGGTGAGGCTGCTACTCATCTGCCATCTTGCTCCGCCCCTAGCCTCTTGCTTTTAAAAGCATGATAGAAAGCACTGAATCTGAATCTGGAGTTCAATAACTCATCTATGCAGTCTACCTTGGATGTACAATAATGCTCTCAAGGCTTGGGCCAATCCCACAAACCTCGGTTGGAGACTTCCAATATGTGGGAACATTTAGGAGCACCCATTTGATGGTGATCAAGGTTTTGACTTATACAGCTGACTCCTCTGGGGAGGGTAAGTGGTAAATGAGCATTCGATTCAGTGAGCAGAGTTGTGCCCACACTGTGGTAGAACACAGAGGAGGCACGGTGGTGACATGGCTTCTAGGGGAGACACGGCCATGCGCAGGGCTTGGGCTGAGCCTTGAATCATTCATTCCCGTGGGGGGAAGAGTTGCCAAGCAAGGAAAGCAATGCCAGGAAGGCTTGGTGGTTTGGGGAAAATATTCAGATGTTTCTGAACAAAATTGCTTTGGCTGGGTTAGAATAGGGAATAGGCTCCTTAAGGATTCATGTGCCATGGAAGTGTTTGTTTGAATTAATTAATTTTGGTTTTGGCTTCACTCTAAATAAGAACTCCTTTGTGTCAAGCCCTGGCCCTGGTCTTCCAGAAATGGAAAGTCATAGGTCACCCCCAGGCTAAACTGTGTGTGTGTGTGTTCAAGTTCATGTAGATGCAGAATTCCATGTGTGTGGGTGTATGTAGAAGACAGCCTCAGGTATCATCCCCTTTTTTTGAAGCAGGGTGTTTCACTGTCTTGGAACTCACTGATTAGGAACAAGCCCCAGAGATCTGCTTATCTGTAGCTCCAGCACTTTGGATGACACGTGTATGCCACGATTTCTAACTTTTTATGTGGGTTCTGAGGACCTAACTCAGATCCTCATGCTTGCAAAGCAATAGCTTTACTGACTGAGCTATTCCCCAATCCCTCAAACCCTTGCCCTGCTTCTTATCACTCAGAACACTGTTCCGTCCCTTATAGAAAAACCCTCGGACTGTGCCTGACACCGTCTGTAGAGGAAAGCTCATCCACCACCTGCCACGTCCCGGCCTGCAGAGGCACGTGACAGAGGGTCAGACCCAGGCCTCCAGGAACCTAGTCATGTATTCATCCTCTGTCCCAGCTCTTCAGGACTCGGAAGACACTCCAAGGTGGCAAGGGGCCAGATGGCAAACAAAGCCACACTGTGTGGAAGGAGAAGAGTCTCTCTTCAGTCCTCCTGCCCGTTGTCTGAGGAACGTGTAAACATTGTGCCAGGGCCTTCCAAAGACACTGCTCATCTTCAGTCTGATCCAAAGAAATGCAGTTTTTAAAGCACTTAGAAACATTTCCATTTAGCATCATTCTTTGGGAGTTTCAGAGTGCTTTGACATTAAAAAAAATACTCATACTGGTACTAAGGTGTGATTTAAAAATAGATGCAGCTTCTGGCAGCAGGAAGACTGCTGTCCCTTGGGCATCTGATCCCATCTGGAAGGGAGAATGGCTTCCACACAGCACGCTGCTGAACAGTTATGAGCCAGGGTGCTGGGCATAACGAGGCTTCTGGTGAGCAGTGCTTGTCTTCTGGGTGCTGGTCCTTCTGCTGGGGAGAGAGATGACATGAAAGATAAAGAAGTAAATATGGGGGGGCGGGGAATAGGAGCAGGGGCAGATGACAGGAAGGTTCACATCTAGAAGCCAAGAGAAGCAGCAGCAGGCATGAGAGACAGGGGCATTAGTAAGATTTACATCATCCTGAGAATGCCACATTGTGGGTTGGCCTCAGTGGGAAATACTAGCCCTTTTCAAGGAATCACCATAGCCAACACAGTGCCCTCCGGCAGGGTGGGCAATTCTGCCTGCTTTGGCAAGAGCTGGCTGCACCCTCCATGGCTGGTGCTGCTGGGGAGTGGCTCTTGGTTTGCTGTCCCAGTGGACAGGTCCTCAGTGGGAGGCTGAGCCCTGGAGAATGACTTCTGGGGATCTCTGTCAGAGCTCCACCTAGAAAGGAGACCTTCCAAGATTCAACTCAGGTTCTACAGCTCCACCTGAGCTAGAGGCAGTGACAGTAAGATTTGTCACCATGAATGAGAACGTTCTGAGAGGGAAAGAAGGCTCCCTTGACTGGACATGGACAGCAGACTTAAAATTGCCTACTCTGGCTCAGGGTCTAGAGCCATCCATTGTCAATCATGAACTGCATCCTAACGAATGGCTGTGTGATGCCCACTACTATTTCAGTGTGTTCCTCTCAAACATAGTCTGCTTGTGAGAAGAATCAGCATGGCCTGAAGGATTGATCATGACCTCCAGGCAAGAAAGACGAGCTTTGCAACTAGTGAGAACACAGGGTGTAAGTGGTAAAGTGGTCCAAAATATCACAGGATGACTGGCCATCCCTAAACCAATAAATCCCAGGTAGGATTAATCTGAGAGTGCAATGTACTTGGACTTGGTGCCCTCCTGCGTGAAAAAGCAACTGAACCATAACTTACACTTGCATGAGGGAATTCTCCCTGGTGATCTCTGGGCTGGGACTCCTATAGAACACAAGCTCTGTTTCCTTTGTCTTCTAGGGTCCTCTGTCTGCTGCCCCTGCCAACTGGCACGAACAGGCCTTTCATGGGTGCCTAGCTTTCCATTAATCCAGATGATCTCTTCCTATGCCTTTGGGCTTCTCAAGATAAAATTCATATATACCACTACCCCGAGAATCAAGTAAATAATACCAAATGCTTTCTTTGATGTGGAAATCTTTCTGCTTAGTTTTCCCAATGAAATAATCAATAAACAGGCTGATTTGATATTGTTTATGCATTTATTTCCATTATTATCAGGAAGTGAAGAAATTGTGAGATGGCTGACTTATGGGAAAAATGTTTACTTTGGGGGTAGCATTTAAATATAAAAAAGTTTAAATCTTATCCAGGAGTCAGATATAGGAGCTATTTTATATTAGAGATGACCTTTTGTGATTAAAGAATCTAGATTTTGGAGTCTACATTGAGTTTGACCCAAATAACCTTAAAAATCTTGCTAACCTCCTCTGAGCTTCTATCTCCTGGCATATAAATGGGCACCATAATCCTCACCATTCAGAGCTGTGAGACTCAGAGCTAGTGCACACAAAGAAAAGTTTGGCATATTATAAGCATTTAATAGACGGTGGCTGTTTTATTATCAAGGAGACAAAAATGGGAGGAGGAAACAAGGGTGACATTGTTTATTTATCTATTTTACAAATACCTGCAAAGGCTCTTATAGAAAATTTGACTTAAAGGCATATAATTTAAGTTTATGGTATTACCTCAATTGCAAAAGTTTACCCAGATGAGCTAATCAGAAAATTAATGAGCCATTTCCCCTATGACGTGTGTTATCATGACCTTCTCCTTGTTATGGAGTTGGATACTTGGTGTTATTCAACCATACAAAAATAAGGAATATTCTTAAATTCAGTGTGCCATGTCATTTCCTACGTGGTGGAACCCATCACGGATAAGGCAGAGACAATGAAGACAGTGAGAAAAACAGAGATGAAAGGCACACATTGTCTCCCAGAGTCCACGGCAACAGGTGAATAATAGTGGGTTCTTATGGGTAAGAATAGGTTTGCTTTCAGAGCATTTCTCTCTGTTTTCCTTGGATCCAAGACTTGTCTATGAAGACACAGTAAAACCCAAGAATAAGACTCCATCTGCAATAACTCAATACTCATAGGAAGTGTAGCTTTCAAAGACAATTAGGAAATTGTTTGTGATGTGAGTTTCTAAAACCACTTAGGGAAGTTCACCATGTCTGAGAAAAGCATTGACTGTCTTGTTTCATAACAGGTAGCATAATACTGTAGAAATCCCTGTGAGGGAGGAACCCGGTCTTTATGTGTAGGACCCAGCACAAGTTCAGTAAAAAGATCTGAGAGAGTTATTGGAGTTTATAGCATTCAAGAGTAGATGTCTAAGCTAAAATATAGCTCAGCGTTAGAGCACATACCTCAAAGGAACAAGGCACTGGGTTGTGTTAGAATGTTTATCTAACATGCACAAGGGCCTGGGTTCCAACACCAGCATCAAAGCACACACACACACACACACACACACACACACACACACACACACACACAAAACAGATGATCATACATGCTAAATGACTTCAGAACAACTCTTAAGTTTCTAAAACCTGACCAAGAGTTTAGTCCCACCAAACTCTTAAGACTCAACTGGTCACAGCCTTGCACATGGTAACTACTAATTAAACTTATCAGTTTTCCTGACTTATTATAACTCTACCAAATTTTACACAATTAATTGTAGTTCAATACTTTAAGGTAAGGAGGAAGACTAGAAACCATCTCTGTGTGACAATTAGAGTGAGATTTAGAAAAAATGGACTCTGTTCTAGAGAGAGAAAGAGAGAGAGAAAAAAAGCTTCAGAAATATACAAAGGTAAAGATAAGATAACTGAGATGTGTCGAGAAAAAGATGAGAAATGTACTAAAAGAATGAAGTTGTGTGGAACAAAGCTATAGTCAAGCAGCTCCCTGAGGGTGGAAGTGTAGGTGAGAGTGGGCCTGGGGGTACAGAAACATTGTCCAAACCTTAACCAAACCAACAGAAGTACTCACCATAGCACAGAAACACACACACACACACACACACACACACACACACACACACACACACACACACACACACATACACATACACACACACACAGAGCAAGGCCAAATGACTACTCCAAAAGATCAACTATGGAATTAAAAGATTCAGCAATGAGTAAAATGTTTAGATGAAGGTCTCAACAGTAAACCACTAAAACTGGACACAAACAAGCAAATGAATTCAATTCAGGCCCTAAAGTAGCAAGTCAGCCACACAGAGGAAAAAGTCAGCAAAACGGATGAGAAAATGAGTAATATGGATGAAAAACAAAACAAAAAAAGCAGAAATATGGGGGAAAGTTTAGCATGGAAAAAGAGACTTTGAAAAAAAAGTGGGGAATGCAAAGACTAATAAACACAAAGGGAAGCATTTCCATGAGATTTGACCAGCAGAAAATGGATTATCAGGGATGAGGTGTATTCACGTATTAGTAAAGAAGAGAAAAATAAGTGAGCATTAAGTGCAGCATCCAAGAACCCTGGAATCAAAATCAATAATCAAAACAAGTAAAATCCTAAAGAATCTATTCAATTATTTCTAGATTTCCCACATACTAGAAAGAAATGGACATCCAAACTCCAGAGGCACTTTGAACTCCAAACAGACATGACCAGGGAAGAAGCTCCCTATGACATATTATGGCCAAACATCTCAAAAATGCAAAGCAAAGAAACACTATTAAAGTCTATAAAGGAAAACACCTACTCACTTACAAAGGCATCAGAATAATGTTAGATCTCTTGATAGCAACCCCCAAAGCCAGAAAAGCATGCAATGATACATTTCAAGCTCTGAGAGTAAATAACTACCAACAAAAATTGCTAAATGCAAAAATGCCCTCTTTTAAAATATATATAGAAATGGGAACATTACAGAATAAGCCCAAACTAAGTCATGATCACTGAGCCCGTCCTGCAGAAGGTATAAAGTGATATTACACGCAGAAGAGACAGAAAACCTCAGTCTCCACAGTAGAAGAAAGAATGAATTTCTTGAGAGGAATGGCTGATGAGAGAAAAAGAGTAAACAAGATTCCAAACAAGCAGAAAAATAGCCACAAAAACTGGGGAATCAACCAGCCCCTCTCAATAACAACCTTAAGTATAAATCCCCTCAACTCACCAACCAAGGGGTGGAGACTGGATGACCGGATTTAAAAATTTAGATCCAAGTATCTGATGTTTTTAAGAAACACACTTCCCCCACAGACTGAGAGCTAAAGGATGGCTGTCAAGCAAATGGACGCCCCAAAGCAAGCTGTCACAGCAATTCTGATGTCTGATAAAGTAGATTTCATACCTAAATTACTCAGAACAGATAAAGAAGGCTGTTGTGGGGTTGGAGAGATAGCACAGTGAGGAAAAACATTGCTGCACAAACATGGGTACCCAAGTTCAATCCCTAGCACCCACCTAAAGAGGTGGGTATGGTTGTGCATTACTGTAACCCCAGCACTAAAGGAAGGGAGACAGGGGTAACACTGGAGCTCCCTAGTTAAGCAATCTAATGAAAAACAGGAGTTGTGGGTTCCATAAGAGACTATCTCAGGGTCATAAGGCAGAAGTGGTATAGAGGAGGACACCTGACATCTTCTTCTGGCTGCCACACATGTGCACATGGGGTGTACATATCTGCACATACATGTGCATATACAGCACAAATAAATGTACACTCAGGTGCATGTGCTGTCTCTCTCTTTCTCTCTCTCTCTCTCTCCCCAAAAAGAAGGCTTATATATACCAATAGGGACAGTTCTTCAAGAAGATATATATATATATGTATATATTTATAAATATGTGTGTGCATAATATATAATATGAACTGAATGTTGGGGTTTTCAATTTTATAAAACAAACACTAAATGATGTAAAAGTTCACATAGATCCTGATATATTAGTAGTGGGTGATTTCAATACCCTCCTCTCATCTTTAAAAGTCCACAAAACTGAAATCTAGCAATCAAACCTCAGAGCTAATACACTCAGATCCAATGGAGATAGAATATATATTATATATATATATAATATATATATATTCAATCAATAATAATATGCAATCTGATACTTACACAATATTTCACCAACAGATACAGAATACACAATGTTCTCAACAGCCCATGGAGCCCTCTCTGAAATAGATTACATTCTAGGACATGAAGCAAGTCTTAACAAACACAAAATGATTAAAATAACCTCTTGTATCTTATCAGATCATAGTAGAATAAAATTAAAAAATAGCAAGAGAAATTATACAACCCCTTGGAGACCAAAAAATTCTCTTGAAAAATTCAGGGAGAAAATTTTAAAATTCATAAAATCAAATGAAAATGGAAACTCTATGAGCCGGAACCTTTGGGAAGCAGCTAAGGCATTTATTTTTAAGAGGAAAGTGTGTAGCTATGAGTGTTTGCATCAAATAATCACAGAGATCTCAAATAGCCTAATGATATACCCACAGATCTTATAAAAAACAAGAACAAACAAAACTGAAAAGCAGTAAGTAGCAAGAAATAATAATCAGAGCTTAATTTAATTCAACAGATTCTAAAGGAATAAATAAAATCCAACAAAAAGCTCTTTCTTGAGCATACAAGCAAATAGAGGAGACCCAAATTGAAAAAAATTAAAGAAGAAAAAGCAGAGACTAAAACAGATTCCAATGAAATCCAGAAAACTTACATTCCAAATAACTGGAAAATCTAGAAGCAATGGATCAATTCCTAGATACAAATGACCAAGCAAGATCAAATCAAGAGGACACAAACAACTTAAATCAGCAGCCATGAACAAGATTGAAGCAGTGAAAAGAAGTCACACAAAGAAAAGCTCAGGACTAGATGGCATCGCTGCTGAATTCTACCAAATAATTTTGGGCATTATTTTTATTAATTATGAATATTATTACTGTGTGAACATACTGGTCATATTCCCATGAGAATACATACCATCTCCTCTGCCCCCATTTCACTGAGGGTCTTCCTCAGTGGGGTTTTTGGTATTCACTGTGGGGTCATGAATCCACTAGTCTCTTTAGGAGGGACAATGCCTCAGGATACTCCTTTACACCCTATGACTCTTTCAATCTTTCCTACCATCTTCCTCAATGTTCCCTGGGCCTTGGCAGACATATTATAAGTCTCCTTTAATGTTAAGCTCTCTTTATGCTATGAGTTTCTATTTTGGTGAGTTTTGAGTCTTCTCAGTGTCTACTGACATCTCTCTGGAGGAGGTTGTCAGGCTGGTAGTGAGAGCAACACTCGTTTTTAAATCCACGACTTCTTTTGCAATGTCTTCTGGGCCCTGGCAGAGGTGATAGAGATGGCTCATGTTGTGCTAGGCAGTCAGTTGTCTATTCTTGTCATACTGATGGATCTTGGTTCTCCCAGTATTGGCTGCCATCTATAAGAAGTAGATTCTCTAACAAAGCGTGGATCAAAGGGGATGAGCAGAGTTATTTAAGAGACTTCTTATCCCAACAGTGGAGTTTCTCTGTAGAGTCTATGAACTCTCTATCTACAGAATTCTGACTTGGTTCTCAGTACTAGTTATGAATTCCCTCCCACTTAGCAGGTCTAATATTCAATGAGAGAGCAGTTAGTTATGCCTATGATCTAAGTGCCACACATGAAGGTGTGTACACCTTGCCTGGCTGGTTGATTCTGCAGCTGGCGGGATCTTCTGCTTGTTCATGTGGTTGGTGACCATTATTTCACTGCAACTCTCATAGTATTTTCCAGCACTACGAGGGCTGGCTACCAAACATTGAAAGAAGAACTAACACCAGAGCTCCTCCAGCTGTCCATAAGATGGAAAAGGAAGGCACCCTACCACACTCATCAACAAAGCCAGTATTTCCTCCACACAAAAACCAAATAAGGACACAACCAAAAGAAGAGAACTCCAAAGCAATTTTCTTGCTGAACATAGACTAAAAATTCTAGCAAACCCAATTCAAGCACACATATACCATAGAAACATGGGCTTTATTCTAGGGATATGAGGAGTTTTCAGGCATACAAATCAATAAGTGGAATGCAATACATAAGTAGATTGAAGGGCAGAAATCAAGGATTATTTGAAAAGATGCAGAAAAGGCCTCTGAAAAGGTTCAACTTCCCTTAATGATTAAAAGTCAGAAGAAACTGTAAATAGAAAGAATACACCTCAGCATAATAAAGCTATGTATGCAAAATGTACTCAAAAGTACATGAAGTGGGAAAACTGAAAACATTTACCCTCAAATCAGAAACAAGACAAGGGTGTTCATTCTCTGTGCTTTCATTGAATATAGTGCTTAAAGTGTTAGCTAGAACAATAAGATAAGAGAAATAATTCAAATAGCAAAGGAAGAAGAAAAAGTATCACTTTATGCAAGTGACATGATCCTATACTTAAAGACCCTGAAGGCACCACCAGGAAACTCTTTGAGTTGATGAACACTTTCAATAGGATACAAAATCAACATACAAACATGAGTAGCTTGGAATTAAAGCTGTCTCAGTGGTTAAAGTGGCTTGCTAGCAAAGCCTGCTGACCAAGTTCTATGCCTCCCAGCACCCACAGAAAGCCAGATGCATCTGTGACCCAATGTGCTTATGACGATGGGAGGAGGAGCCAGGAGAACCCAAAAGGTGTGGTACAGCTAGACTGGCATTTGTTTGCAGCAGCAAGAGACTCTGTCTCAAAGAAAGTGGAAGAAAGCACAGACATCTTGAGGTTGTCCTGTGACCACCACACATGCTCCCTGGCAGCCACACACACACACACACACACACACACACACACACACACACACACACACACACACACACACACAAGTACCTACATGTATGCATACATACATACATACATACACATACATACATAAAGAGTAGCTTTTCTCTATAACAATAACAAACTTGCTATAAGGAATAAATCAAGAGAGAAAAATCCCATTCATAAAAGCTTTTAAAAATATCTAAGAATAATTATGTAAAGAAATAATAGCATCAAACAACTCATAAATATTTTAGCTTTTGGACTTGGAACCTAAAACAAATGGAACTGTCTCCTGGGGTCATCCGTGTGTGAATACTCTTGATCTCTAATGCTAACAAGCTACAGTTGCAGGAGGGCACATTTGTCCTCCCTCACAACCTTGAAATACGTTCACAGGGTTGCTAAATGGGAAAAAAATTCCAAAGAGCAAAATGAGGAAGGATTTAAAGAGGTAACACTGAACACTACTGGCTTTGCCATGTTTAAAAATCTGTTCTACTCGAGCTTTATAATGAAAGCAAATAGACTTTTTTTTTCTTTCAAGGCTAAATGGTAAAGTGGAAAACTAATTGAATGTTGCCATTGTATTACCTTCAAAATAAGATTAAAGTTACCATTTTATAGAAATGTTTTCCTTTTCCAAGGTTAAGAAATAATCAACCGAAATCCTATGAAATTATTGTTATCTCTGTGGCTTCTTTCTCTTTTGTTCTTATATAGTTAGAAAGCTTATTGACTTATAAGTGACTCTTCATGCTAATATGCACAATATTTATACATCTATAAGTAATACCCACTTGCCTGGTGCCATTCCACACAGAAGAGATAGAATTTTATGTATCATTAAGCAGTTTCCAAGGTATCAACCATTTCAGGCAAAGCATGGGTGTAATGTCGTACTACTTGCTAAGTAGAATTGTGTTTGCATATTTTTAAACCACTGCTTTGGATATACCTGAACTCCCCAATTGCACAACCCCCATTCCCCATGGGCTTAGCTTACAAACTGCCCCCTAACAAGGGTGTCTCTCCAGGGCAGAAGGCCTAGGCAGGGCAGTTTGGCCTGAGACTCCAACAGTCCTAGAGGCTTTCAGCAGGGAGACTCGGTGTCTAGGAATAGTTACACATTTACAAGTCCCAGTCCAGACAGAAATACAGGTCCCTTGCTGAAAAAGCAAGAAAAAAAAGTGTTATTCAAGGTATTGAAGTCTTCCCTTTTTCAGTGGTTCCTTCCTTGAATTGTCATGGCTTTTTTTTTGACTGGCATTTTTTAATTTACTATTTTAAGTCTTTCTAGGTAACAGAACAAAAATTTAAAAGCAATTGTCACTATACATCTTATACTGTACATAGCCAGTTTTATAAGACAAGCTTCCACTGAGATCCCGGATGTGGTTTGATGGCACTCATCCAGGCATGTGTTTCGTTCTCATTAGACCTGGGAAGTGCTACCCAAACAGACTGGGTTGTCTTCCCCTGGCCTTTACAGTGCACCTCCTCCTAGTTCCCTTGTTCAAAAGATAGAAAGGATGGACAAAAATAAAAAGCCCAGGTTGCCCCATCTTCCTCTGTCCTTGTAATCCTCTCAGTGTAAGTGGGTGCCTAACACAGAAGAACCACAGGACCTTGTGGGTCTAGTGACCTGTGTGATTCTTAAAAGGCCATTGTCTGGATTCAGTACTTGGAGCAAGTTCTGAACTTGCTTTCTGCCTCACTGAGTCCTTCTCACCATGGGTCTCCAAGAACCCAGACCTTTTGGAGTGTGGTGGTTTGGATGTGGAACGTCCACATAGCCTCACGTGTTTGTAATGCTCAATCCCCAGCTAGTGGAGCCTTGCTCGAGGAGGTGTAGCCATGGGGAAAGACCTAGCAGGTTTTTAGTTCAGCATCACTAGGAGTTCATTAACAAGCTAACTCTTGTTGCTTCCTCCCTGTTGACATGTGATGCTGGGAGCCAGTGCTATGCTTTCCCACCCCATTACCCATACTTTAGCAAACACAAGTTCAAAGACAAACTTGTTTAGAACCTAAAAGCTTAACAGAAAAGCTTGGGTCCCTTCTGCCTGAGCTGCCCCATGACTGCACAGGTCACAGCCACGGACCTCGCTCTGATCCTGAGTCACCAAAGGCAAGACTGCATTCCTCCGTGGCCAAGTATCATCACAGGAAGGATGAGGCAGTGACAGAAGGAAGAGTATCCCACCCAGGAGAAGCCAGACAAACATATGCTAAAGATCATTCTAGTTTACATGCATCCTGGTCTCACCGAGATGGTCAAGCTGACTGATACTTGGCAGAAGGTCAGTGCATATACATGTAAATGCATAGTCAAGCCCAACAAAAGTTCATGTGTGTATAACAAGTGGCCATAATTTTCACCCAGACTGAGATGACAATTACCTTGTGATCAAATGCCAGAATATCTAAGTATGTGAGTTTATGAAGCAAACCCACCCAGTTCCTAAAAACTCACAAACTAGAGAACATGAAAATTTTTAACACGACCCTGAGTGCTCTGTTGAGCAGTGAGGCAGCTAGTCAGATATTAGCAGGATTAGAGGACATTGGGAGGGATCATTTCCTCAAAATGAACTGCTTGGAAAACCAAGCGCAGGACTGCAGGACTCTGATTATTGATCAGAAGACTGGTATCTGATCCTCTCTGGTCCAGGGAGAAGTGACCTCCTGTCTGTCCAGAAAGTCATCAATTAGTAATTACCTAAACCTGGTTCCAGAAGCCCTAACCCTTATGAGGTCAGTATAGCCAGAAGCATTCTGATTAAAGCCATGGAAATCACATTAAGAATGATAAACTTCAGGAGACTGGTATTTGCCTTAATCAGTAAAGTGCTTGTCACACAGAATGAGGACCTGAGTTCAAATCCCCAGCACCCACATAAAAATCCATCACGATGGCATGCACCTATAGCCCCAGTAGTAGGGAAGAGAAACAAGAGTCACTGGGGCTCACTACTTACTCAATCTAGCCAACTTGATGAGCTCCAGACTTAAATAAAGACTTGTCTCTAAAAAAAATAAGGTGGAAAGCAAATGAAGAAGCCACCAAACATCAACCTCTGGCCTCCACATATGTGCATGCACACACAAATACACACATATACACACATGCACACACACATGCACACACATACACACATGTGCACACACATACACACACGTGCATACACAGATACACACATGTACACACATGCACACACATCTACACAAATGCACACACACATGTACATACACATGCACACACACATGCACACAATTTAAAAAGAATGTTGAGCTCCACCCAAGACAGCAAGAAGTCAGAAAGGCACCTGAGAAGAGGCAGATGATGAGATACCTCAAAGGTGAACTGGACCAGTCAGGTGTATACCCCAAGTAGAGCTTATCAAGGCTGCCTTTTAGCAAACTGGTTTCTCTCTATCCAAAGTGAACCAAGTATCTTGTTCCTTCTTGGGAGATCATTTTTTAGAACACAAACTCCAATGCCTGAGAGTTATGAACTTCTTCAACAGAAAGAAAAAAATCAGAATACACGATTAATATATGATGAGATTTATAAATTACAACAATTTAGCTTGGTTACTAGTCTCCCAATAATGGACATCAAAATAGGCTGAATAATAGGCATCAAGTCACAATCCTTAAGATCCCAGTTCTTATGCAGTTATAATAGGAATGAGCTCCAGTACCTAGCCAAAAAGATTATGCCTTGTAAAATACATACACCTGTCTCATGGCTCCCTGGGGTGCCATGCCCTCTTGGTCTGCAGTAGCTCAGTGTACCCATCACTTATTCCCCATCCCATCCAGGTTCTGATGGGAGCCAATGGAGGTAAGGTGATGCAGACTGCCTCAGCTCCAGGTGCTAACTTAAGCTCAATACCACCGAGCAAATAATGCTCAGCACTTTCTTTGATTCTCAGATCATATTCCTGAATGCTGTAGGCCTGGAAACACCACTCTGTCCAGAATGACCCTCACAGATTAATTCCACCAGACACTGCAGCCGCTGAAAAGAGCAGTGTGCTAGCGGCAGCTTTCTGGTCCCATGATCGTGAAAGGGACCAAAATAGATTCAGATTCATTACCTCCCAGTCTGCAGGTTTCAGTTCCAAAAAATTTGGTGCTGATTTCTTCCTTCCAGATTGTGCCTGTCAAAACCTTTAACTAAATTTCATAAATGTAAAAAGCGATTAATAAATGCATCCCTTCTTTTACATCTCCCACACATGAACAATGGATTCAGATATAAAGCTGTGGAGTGAGTGAATTCTGTACTTCACTCCTGGTGATAAGCTCAGTCAGCATTTTGCTCCAAGCAGTATTTAAATACATGGTCTTCCTGATGATATGTTTGGAAAAGACAATTCAAGTTGTTAATTGTTCTTCCTCGCTGAAGAAAAGACCACTTTCGGTATTATCTATTGCAATTTTCCTTGAAATCATTTGTAAATAGTATTTTCATAAACTATAGTCCCAGGACATGCTCTCAGAATGATGGAGAAGAAAAGCTGGGCACAGTGGTGCCTGCCTGTAATCCCAGGAGGTGGAAGCAGGAGGATCACCCCATGTGAAAAGCCAGAGCCATGAGCGTTTCTGTAATGCCAGCAGACTAATACTAATTGCAAGATGGGAGGTGGAGATGGGAGAATGTTCTGGAAACTCATGGCCAGCTCAGCAATAGCAGTAGAGTGAGAGAGTCCAGGCTGAGAAACCTTGCCTCAAATGTGGTGGACCCGTGAGGACTAACAACCATTGTCCTCTAACCTCCACATGTGTACAGAGGCATGTGCATGTCTGCCTTGATGCAAACACACACACACATGCACATACACACATAAATAAGCATAATGATGGTGATAATAAAGGACAGAATACCAAGACCTTGTTTTCAAATAGCATCCATGAACATCCTGTGGCACAGTGGTCCACAGAACATCCTTTGGAAAGTGCCCTTAAATCCAGGAGACAATCAAAAAAGCCCAGGCATTTTCTAGCCCTAAACTTTACTAAATACATGCCTCACTTCCATTGCATTTATCCAACTAAACATGAACTCATTTTTTAAAAAAATCTGTTATTTTTAACATCCATTATGTCACTGTCAGGTTCTAGTATTTGCCTTGTAGAAGCAGCTGGTATTTCTAGAAAGAAAAAAGAAATGTATCTCCTTCCAGGAGATTTGCAGGGAAAGGCCACATGCGGTGATGTAAAATTCACAAGGTTCAAGTAAGTTATGAGAGTTAGGGGGCCCTGGATTGGGCATCTTCCACTCTCAGAGACTGCATCTCCTTTGTTCCCTTCTGTCTGTCATTGCTTCTTTCTTTCCCAGAGACACTCATTGTACAAAATGTGTCATTTGTTCCGCACCCACAGCTTTGGGAGGTGGGGATTCCTATATTATTAAGCCACAAGGCATTCAGTATTAGGGTTTATTGTCTGGAAGTCACAGATCTTGGAGCCAGGGTCACAAGGAAGCTCTCACCCTCCTATAAGCCACAGCACCCCTGCCTGGCCCAGTGATCTTCTTACATCAGCCTGGGCACCTCACACAGTTCCCCAGCCAGAGTGGTTTTGCTTCCCATCAAAAGGCAAATGAATCCAATTCTTTATCGTAGGCTGCAGACCCCAGGATAACCTCTTGCCTAGCTGTGTCTCCCTACATCCTTTCCCCTGCCTCTCACAGAGCTCCACTGCGGCACCTTGGGGTCCCCACTCCAGCCTGGGTCCTTGCTATGCCTGAGGAGGTCCTCCACACATACTCAACTCTCATGTGGAACCGCTGTCTCCTTCCAACGTCACTCCCTGGGACCTCCATTCTCTTATTCCCTACTTTTCTTCAGTAAACTCATTGCAATTTTAATGTTCATCCATTTTT